>JAHZNB010004509.1:0-23079 GCA_027744295.1 Callyntrura guangdongensis
AACGCAGTTTATATACATATTGTTTGAAAGGATGTGAAGCTAAAAATTAACGAAACATTGTGCTTGTGTCATTGATCATCTCTACGTCTACGAAGGACTTGAACAGAGTTAACAGTGTTGAGAATTGCTAAAGCATAGCATCTAATATTGAGAATGAAAACATTTGTACTATACAATCTGTCACCTTTCGTGGTCATACAGTGTACAGGGGCAACGAAAGAAAATGAATTTTGTGGACTATTATCATAGTCTGTTGTAACAATTATTTAAAGCGGATGCATTTAGTTTATTTAAGCTAAAATAATACATTTCTTACAAACTTGTGTGTCAGTTTTAGGAAATTTATTCTGCTACGGGAATATTACAAAATCGGAAGGTATTTAGCTCTGTTGTTTGCTAATTCAATTTAGCTAAGATCTATCAAAATTTAGAGTCTATGAACGTGTTATGTCGATACATACTACATACATACATACATACTTTGTATCAAGCTTCTGTGACATTGTGTACTACATTGTCTTCGTTTTATTAGTTGGGATTCAACGGCATCGTTAAGTGCGTTGTGTTGTAAGTTATTAAAAATACAATTTATTATAATAGGTTTTATGTTTAACTAGATTAAAGACAGAACAACTCTAAGGAGGAGGAAAAGTAATTAATCATCGGATAGTAGCAGACAGACTAATTGTTACTAAAACTATGTGAGTGCAGTAGTAATCTTTCAAGTAGTCATTCTTCCCGTATTTTGTCGTGATTTTATGGGAAATACCCATTACCCTCACCTGCGTACCAACAAAAAAATATTTTAATGTTGCAACACGAAGAGACAAAGGATATTCTAAAGATATTCACTTGGCCATTTAATAAAACGTCGTTGTTGTTGAAAAACAAAATTATTTTGGATTATGTCTTTCGTAACGATTGACCCATGTAATATTTAAGTATTAATCTTGGTCCTTTGCTCGTATCAGCGTATTGAAACTTTAAATTGGTTTTTGCGTATATTATGTATTTTTCTTTTGTTTACCGTGACCGACGAGAATCATTCATTGCCATACAACAAATATGTGTCGTGGTGCATCTACGGGGTCTTTCAGGAAATTTTTCTATTCGTTAGTAAGCTGATTTATCCGATTTTGCCGTTTGACCTCGCGTAAGTGATGTCTAGTAATAATCAGTAATCAGATATGTTTCGCAGCTAACTAACGATATGTGAAACAAGTACAGTGCATTCACATACTTGCATGTTCAGTAGCATACTTTGTAGTTGTTGTTAAATCGTTGGTGGTAATGAATGAGCCAATCTGTCGAATCACGCAAATGTCCATACCTCGTATTCGTTGTAACTAACAAAAAGTTAAATACATTTTTTTGGTTTTATATATTCGATAATAGCTGATAATTGTTAGTGGTAACAGCTAACCTACAATTTCGTGTAACCGTTTTAATGCCTATATGGATGGAAGGATAGTTATCTCACGGAATTTGAATAATTTAATTTACCAGTACATGCGTGATAGTTGGAAAAACATCAAGTGAATATTGTTTTGAGTAATGGTTGACAGTATCATTAAAAGAGATTTGTTGTGGGTGGTGCTGGTTTTTATACCAAATTTCAGTCAACTTCACTATCATCACACTCTTCCCCCATATTCGTTTATCTATCTACATCAGTAATCTGTTTTTATATGCACTGGTAATAGTGCGTATTTAAGAAACAACTTTGAATCATGCCAACGCAAAAGCAAATAAACAAATTCCGAGTGTTAGGTAAACCCTCACATTATTATTACACTTTTTTCCTTGTGATCTGTAGGAGGTCAAGAGATAAGGAATAAGCATTTCACTGAAGTAACAAGACTCAAAGTTTATGAGCTAGTAGTACACATGAGCTATTTAAATACATATTGCTTTAATATTTAAGCTTGATGAAATAGGGCAGCGCTGCGTGCTGTTAAGAACGTTGTGTTTTGAAGAAACTATCAACTATCCATTATACATTAATCCTAATAATAATATCATAATATGCTTCGCCATTATTGGGAGAACCGCTACTACTACTTACTACTAACTTCAAGAGACAGCAAAATTGCAAAATAACGTAATAACCAAAATCTACTTTAATACAAGTGTGAAAGAGAGACGAAGGGGATCACTGGCTTGATTTTCCATTCCAACAAATAATCATTTCCGTGCAATAATTGCTGAGTTTCCACGCAGCAGTTTTGTCAGAATTGGACTACTAGTAGTAATAGGTTCTTCGGCAACTGGTCTTAAGCTTAACACATGAACCACTCAAGACTGAAGGCAGCGGCGTCATAACTAATATTATACTATATGTATTATTACTTAGTATTTGAATGTGTTTCGTTAGATAGTGGACTAATGTAAATACGTATTGCAGTATCAAGTATCATCATCATCATGTACTATGTATCCCAAGCATGCATGTACTTTAAAATCAGCACCTAATACATTTCTTGAATGCCGCTCTCTATCCTCCAAATTGCATCTATAAATCCCAAATTAGATCTGAACAACTTATGGTAATTTAGTATGTGTTTATTTCCATTATAACCTCCATTTATAGTTACGGTAAATTAAAATACTGAGTAGTCAAAAAGTGAGTTGTGTGTGTACCACATGTTGTAGGGACAGCGGGACACTGCTTCTGCTCCATCCTAAGTTAGATAATATTAAAGTATTTCATGAACAGTTGACTTTTTTCTTTTGAGATGCGAAAGAAATTACCGTAACGGTAGGTAATGTACACGAAGTGAAAATTACAAGTCATATTACCATATTTCTTCGTAATTTGCATGTGCATGACAAACAAATAGTAACCACTTTGTACTTGTAAAATGTGACATAATCGACAAGGCATACACTTGCTTATACCAGCGTGCATTTACGATTATTATTATTATTATTATTACACAAATTTAACAAAATTCACAAATGAGATCCCCTTATTTACCTGATCTGCCGTTGGTCACAAGGCTACCTCCGTGCAACCGCAGAGGAGCAAGTTCCCAATCGTCTTCTCTGTGATGATGATGCTTAGACATGCGGTCCTTATGCGCCCCACTCGCCTTGACTTGGAACATGTACGTAACTTTTAATGATTCCAGATTCCACATCAACGCTAAAATTAACACTAATAGATAACGTAGTCTAGTTAGTCTATCAGTAGAAACAACCTGTAAAACATTGGGCCGTTGTTAAGGTATCTACTAATTCATCACTAAATCTTTCATATTAGCTCACGCACGAGCTTTGTAATTATGCTTCATCCTGTAGTTGCTAATAGTATTTACACTTGCTAAGCTTTCACCAATCCTCTATAGCCAGAGTAACCAGTAGCATGATACAAAATCGTGACACGTTATATTAACACCAATCTAAATAATAATAACAAAATGACTAAATTCCGACCAGCATCTCCTTTTGACATCCATTCAAAATTTATGTTACCTTTGACCTTCTAAATGGTTATAAAACATTTCCATTTCGATTTATGGCTGCTTGTAGTACGGATCATTATATATTATACTACAATATAATATAATACTCATTATGTTGTAATCACCAAAATAAAATCAAAATTACGCTTCACATAAAAAGTTTAAAGAACGGAAACCAGCCTTACTGGGTAAATTCATTTATGCCAAATAGCACCCGAACGAAAGCTAATACAACAACAGTATAATTGAAGCACCATTATGAACGTTCAGTATAAAAACCGAACTTGGCCAAAATTTTTGATAATTAAGTAGTTATCATGGAGTTATTAAAAATGCGCCAACTTGTTCATTATTAATTAATGCACGCATGAAAACAAACAAAACGAATTTTGTTACACTACTACGTTTAAATCATGTTACAATACTATTCCACAACCAACCGGTTGTGTGGAGAATATAGGGATAATTGGTTCCGTACTTGATAAATTCATCAAATCTGCCCTCTTATTATTATCTCTTAATTATCGGGGGAAAAGAGGCCAACATTCGTCCCTGAAGTAAATTAGAGGGACGATTAATTAATCAATATTATTTATTCAACACTACAAATAATACAAAGTTTTCTACTTTTTTCAAGGGCTTTAGTCATACGCTTTGGACGACCACGTTCCTTTTTATACTATAACCCTCCGGTCATTGCTTCCGGAGGTAACTTAAACATATCTTTTAAGGTTGCAATACCAAGTACATATGTATAACTTTAAGAAATCAACACAAGTGCATCTGTGTAATCAGGTACATAGTCTGAGTCTTTAAAAAATGCGATGAACGTCAATTTTATGTTGTACAAAAAAGTTAAATTTCCACTTATTATGCCTATTTGCATCTGAGAGTTTTTCAACTTTCATTACAGCTAGGTCTGGTAAAATTCGATATTGACTGGAAATGTTGTTTGAGCTGGTACCATTTCTGTCTACTGACCATGTACATAGCGTCTCCTAAATCACTTGTAGTATTGGTTTGCAACAGCTTTTTTCGTTTGGCAGTAAAAAGATATTCAACTTCACTTTTTCAGGTTCGGTTATATTGTTTGAAGAAAACGTCCACATACCCTTTGTAATAGTTGCTTTCTTCAGTTTTGCAGGGTAGATTTTTCCATACGCACAATAATATACAATAAGCACACTGTTTGGCTTTGTAAAATAGAATGAACTGTAAATAATATGTCTCGTAGGTCGACGACTAGCAGGACGACTACTATTCAAACATGGTAATTTCAGTTTATGAAATTCATTTCAGGAAAATTCATTTTCGTCCATTCAAAAATTTTCTTCCCTCTAATTTACATCAGTTACGAATGATGACCTCTTTTTTCCCGATAATTAAGTGATGATAATAAGAGGGCCGGTTTGATGCATCTTCACACGACGGTAAATTATATGCCGAAAATATATAGCTGATACAACACTGGGTGGGGATTCTGGGGATGACTGATTTATGCTGGCAATAAAATGTATGTTTAGTTTAGTCTTATTTTGATTCTACTTTCTTTTGTCGGCTTCTGAACTTAAAATGTAAACGAACGGGATATTATGTTACACAGTCACATACAACTGCCTTCACTCAACGTGTAATAAACAATAATTTATGCATTATGGACCACCTATTTTGCCGAATGAGATAAAGATTTGAGCTGGAACACGGTTTATTTCTGTACTTTTTAAATCTAGCCTACGCGTTGATACAAATGTCATATTTATAATTTGTATCTGAATTCTATTTATGGTATGATTTCCTGATAAAAATTTGATGCTTTTAACCTAAACGAATAGGTCCTTAATTTTATTCACAAAAAGTGTAAATACAATAAATATAAACTGAGCTAGTGACATGGCACGTGACAAGGGGAACCAGCATATGCTGTGAGTGGGAACGGATGTAAAGTAAATAACAAATAATATGGTTGACATTTGCAGTTAATGTTTAGTGTGTTAATTCGAGCAGAATGAAATTAAAAAAGCTTTCTCTCTGACAATTTTTTTAATCGGCGAAGTCAACATGTCAGTTTTTGTGTTAAATTTGATAACGCGAACAGTTGACGCATGACGATAATGATGATCTTGTTAAATGTATAACAATGATAGCTTTTGCCTTTTACAATTTTTTCATTCCTTCGAGTAAAAAAGCCAGAATGATTGCTTACCTAACCGTCAAATTTAAATTGCTACATTTTCCTTCATGCTACCAGTAGTAGGATCTACACTAATCTCTGTGTTGCGCATTGCAGCAAGCTAAATATTAGTAACCTTGTTTGTATTGTAACTAATGTTAATAGTAAGTATTAAGAAACAAGGTAGATGGGTATTTATGAAAGCCAGGAAGGCTTTAAAATCAATTTTCATATAACCGACCTATTTCACGTATTAAACAACCATTAAAACTGACATCAAGGGCAATGCACAGGTTGTATTGAATTAATGATAAGTTTCGACTTTCAGTGTTTATTTACGATTTAGCATTACTACAACACAAAAACTATGTATGGTATGGAAGTAACAAGTTGACATGAATATAAATGTATAACTTTAGTTTTAGTTAAAGCTCCGTTGTCTCCAGTACTGCACACAATCATTTTTTGTGAAGAAGGCTACTTGAACGATTACGAATATTCATTACTATTATTACTGACGTCAGGTTTCAACAAAATTGACTCAAGCTGAGAGACATAACCAGCTTATCTACTGGGTTACTAAACTTACCAAACTACTTGTGATGTGCTTTACCCTATTTTGGAAAGAAGGATCATTGACGTTGATATCCATAAAATCAGTTAACCAGCATTCAGCAGACTCAAAAATAAATTTGACCATAAAATAATTTTAAAAGAAGATAGAATGAAGAAGCTGATGTGACTGAATACTCACTCGGTCTGTGCGCTGTACCCGAACCGCGACGACGATCGACGGATCGAATCAATGATGACAAGGAAAGTGTGAAGAAAGGGATTTGAGAAATCGAAACTTCGTCCCATAATAATCCCATTTAATGTGTGCTTACCGAAGTAACGTCCCAGTCAACATTTTCTGCGACGGTGGTGGAGGTTGGAGGAATAAACTCAATCAAAAAAGGGACATTGCCACTCGAAAACCGGTAGACGTAGTATCAGTAACAAGTGTGACAACTGGGGCCGGGGGGAAGAAAATACGTGGAATTGCCAGGCAACAGGCAAAATTGCATACACGTAGAAGAACAGAAAGACAAATACTTTCCAGTAGCCAAACCGTTTGTCTCAGTCCCATAAAAGCCAAACTGACGAAACCTCACAGTATTATTTTGGATAATTTGTACGGACACCCAGTGAATCATCAAAATGTCATACACCGAGTTGGAAGCGGGATACAAAGGCCTCCTAGGCATCTATGGGTTCCTTAACAATAACGAGCTATCCATGATGACACAGTATACACAGCCAAGGGTATTTCTGCTTCCAAAAAAGAATTGTTTCTTTAACAAATAATTATGAATATTTGTACGTACGGTTGGCATGACCAGCAGCATGTACTTACACAAGACCAAAATTATAAAGCCAACACTAGCTAATACTAATAGCCATATATTTATTATACTATTTTATATTATCCAAGTGTTTAAATTGCATGCATTCGCCTTCATAAATGTAACGATGCGTTCTGGTGACAATTTTATGTGCTTGTTTTTGTTCCCAAAGGAAAAAAATGTAACAAGTGCAAGGTTCTGATTTTTCAGTCATTACTTTTTTTTAGCTTGTCTCAGCATGTCCCATAATATTTATGTTTTGCGCATCGATGGCTTGACTACATAAAACTTTTCATGCGACTCCTTTCATCGACTCCTTTTTAAATGTACGTGTGGATTTAGTTCCTACAAAAATATTCAAAGTCACTATAAGACAAGAATATTATGTTTGCACCCAGTACCTACGCAATGTTTTAGTATATACCGCAAATAAAAGTTAGCTAACATAAAAAACTGTATACATTGTAATACCAACGGGCTGGGTGCTAGTGCCAAGTTTTTTGTCAATGTTGTACAGTTCTGTATTATCAGAGTATTGTCACTGCAAAACATTGATGATAGACGGCATGGGATTTTTAGGGTTTTTTCTCTCTCAAGTAGCGTAAGGGGTGATCGTAGCAGCAGATAAACGTATGTACTTTGTTTCTCCCTTGTGCTGACTCATGCACCGAAACTTATTCAGTTTTCTGTGACGCAAAATCCTTTCCGGGATCGGGCAAGTCAAAAGTAGACGACTTTTTAGATGAGGATATAATATTATGCGTCTGTTTCATTTTAAAAGTCGTTGAAAATATATCGCGTTGACTGTTGATACGGAAGATGTGTGCGTTGTTGATGCGGTTTACGAGCACGTGCATGCCATGAGAATGTGGCTGTTATCGAAAGAGAGTGTGCCTGTATTTACTGGCACGTACTGATCTCTATGAGAAGCAGTTAAATAAAACCTTTTCATCATTTAGCTTTAGTTTGGTTGATCCGATGCTTTGAAAGACGACGGAACAGAATGCGTACCTAGTCAATAGTGTAATATGGATGCATCAAGGCATTGTCATACAATATGTACGTTACAACTATAGGAAACCAACTGTCTCGTTATCGTCATCAGCACATGATGTGCTTTACGGCACTATGGGTTTTGGATTTGGATATAACCATTTTTTTAAACCGTTTCATTTATAAACGTGCACGAGGAAATCCCATCCATTTCCTTTTTTCCTGGGTCTATTCATTTTACCTGGCAAAATCACGGTTTCGTACTGCATATGTTTGCTGTGAGAGTGGATAATATGTATTATGTTGATGTTTAAATACCTACCATGCCACCACTATCAATTGTGAATGTCTCTTTCAACTCCCTACGTACTGGCCTAGATAGTTGATTAAATTCTAAGGAACACAAGTCAACGAAATCATTGCTTATAGAATTTCAAAGCGCTTCTCTGTAACCAATATAATCAATCAGATTGAGTTCATCAACGAGAGTGTCGTCATACTTTTGTAGTTCTATTAAATGGATATGGCATACTAATAAGCAATAAACACACGCAGTGATTTAGGTAATCTATTCATTAAGCGATCCCATATCGTCACGTCATTTCTTTTTCTTGGCTTTAATTCCAAAGCCTAAAAGAGTGCACGACATTCAATGTTCATTTCTCGCTCGTCTTTAAAAGGCGTTTCCGTCGTTGCAGCGAGATGTTTATTGTAGTTTTCTTAGGGCAACTCGCAAAATTGAACAGTTAAGAATAATTGAGCATATTGTGTCAAAGTTTTTTTTAACGCAGAAAAAATTAGCCTTGGGCTCTAACGTAGCCTTTTCAAATGGCTCATTGTCTTCAGGTGACTTTAAAATTCCTCCGTAATCTTGGTAGTAGAGTCTCTGACTTTAAGGTAAAGTCCCTACTATTTTCGTGTTGAAATTTTTTATGGGTGAACACGGTTTTAATCTTGGGTTGACCAGAAGGAGTCTTTTTCTAACTTCATATATAGACCGTAGGGAACAACTGCTTCTTCTAGGCTGTAGTAATCAAATCGCTTTGCTACTAGTCACTAGCTCTGCTGCTTTTTTGTAATTTACTATGTAATTTTTAATTTTTAGTTAACGCCGCAAGTGTAACGAATTTGTAAGCACGTTCATGTTTTTTTTAAATTGTCAGTAATGTCATTGATGCGTGTAACTTTGTAATCGGTAATGAAATACTGCATTTTTGTAGCTGCCTCTTGGGGAGACGGAGGATGACGGGGAGGATGGAGCATCCAGTAAACAAGTTATTGTTGGCATTTGCGCCATGGCAAAGAAATCTGAGTCTAAACCGATGAAAGAAATTCTTACGAGACTCGATGATTTCGAGTACATCAAAACAATAGTTTTCCCAGAGGAGACAATACTAAAAGTAATGTCGTATAACTATTGACAAGTGACCGCTGAGTAAAATTGTGTGGTTTACGTGCTCAACTAATATAATCAAATTGGACTCTACTTACAGCTACCAGTGGAGGAGTGGCCATTGTGCGACTGCCTCGTTTCATTCCACTCAAAAGGTTTCCCACTTGACAAGGCCATTTCCTACTCAAAGTTACGTAAACCCTACATAATCAACAATATCGAAATGCAATATGAGCTTCAGGATAGACGAAAGGTTTATGGAATCCTGGAACGTGAAAGAATCCTTCTCCCCCGATACGCTGTTTTGGATAGGGACAGTCCTGATCCAAACCGTAAATTTTCATATGAAATTAGTCGTTAAAACTTAAGCATGATGAAGTGTCACTGTCATTTGTCATTATGGTACAATATTGTATGTACGTTAGTGCATGAGCTGATAGAATCTGAAGACCATGTGGAGGTGAATGGGGTAACATTCAACAAACCGTTTGTTGAAAAGCCAGTTTCAGCGGAAGACCACAATATCTACATATATTATCCAACTTCAGCTGGAGGTGGTAGTCAGAGATTATTTCGGAAAATTGGCAGTAGGAGCAGTGTCTACTCTCCAGAGTCCCGTGTCCGAAAGACAGGATCATTTATTTACGAAGACTTCATGCCCACGGATGGAACTGACGTTAAGGTAGTTTACAGTTAAATTAAGGAAAAGGGATATGAGCAACATTTTCAGGAATGCTAATTTAATTAATAACTAATCAACTGAACTGGCATTCGCTATGGTTAGAGTATTGACCTAGTTAGTGAATTAATTTTCTGCTGTAGCAGTAGCAGCGCACAGTACTGGTCGCAAGGTGCCCCAGAGTATTGTCATCTCAGAGCAATTGTATTTTTTCAATATTCCATTGAATTTTTCAACAATAACTTTATGACTGCGAAAATGAACTCTGACAAGAATACTGTAGTGCGACAAAATATAAACGGTGTTAGTCATTGGCAGTGAAAATGGGATTTAAAAGTTCGTTAACACTTGCTTCGACATATTTCAGTTAGCTGGCAGCCTAAATATAAAATTTTTATTATCTTTTTGGTGTAGCCTTTTTCAGTCATAATTATTTAGCTGAAAATATGACATCATACAAAGATTTTAGTGTTTAGTATGGCTATTCCTTTGTTGGCCACACGAATGTGACTAATTATACTGTACCATATTGTAAATGTCAAAAAATATTTAAAATGTGGATGTACGTTAAGAATTTTTTTCAAGTGCCTATATTTATAATTTAATATGAAAGACACATGTTTCTGCAATTTACATTATGACCTTATCACTTATACTTTTGGAGATATCCAGGGGTGGAGGGGTCGAAAAATTTTCTTATCATAAGATTCCATGTTAAACGGGTTACATTAGAGCGGCCATTTGGGGGTCGCACCCCCCTTAATTTCGGAGTTCAATAACCCAAATGAAAGCCCATTAAATATGGATGTTTAAAGGGAGGTACAAAAGTGGTTCCTCCAAGGGGCCACAAATGACCAGTGGTGAAAATTTGTCCTATTTATTCTACCATCATTGCTTGGAAGTCGACTTATGGGGTGCACCCTATGTCATTTGAGGATTTCATTGAATGATATGCAAACCCATTAAGTAAGAATATTTTCAGAGAGGTATCAAAGTGGTTCCTCCAAGGGGTCAAAAATGATCAGTGGTCAAACATCATTGCTTGGAAATCGACTTTTGGGGTGCACCCTATGCCAATTCCGGATTTCAATATATGATTTAAAAGCTCATTAAATAAGGATGTTTTCAGGCGTGTGCACACAGAATCGCCAAAACTTAAATTGCCATGACCATAAATCGCCAAGGACAGAATCGCCAAGAAAGAACTCAAGGAGGACAGAATCGCCAAAACTTGTATAATATTTTTTCCCCTCGTTTTTAATTAATTTCTTTAGAAATAATACACGTACGTAAGGAAATTATAGACCAAAAATCTTGACTTTCCTATGTGATTTACACCTACAGTCTCTATAATATCAATGTGTCATATGCGGTGTTATTGTGTACACCAAGATGCTGTGCATTCGTTGTGTTGTGGACAAATATTTTTATTTTGCAAACAAACATTTGTAAACTACATACTATTCAGTTGCTACTTTTGTAGCGGAGGACCCTCCGAATTCAAATAACAATAACAGGTGAAAGTGCAGCCTTTCCTTTTGCAACATGGGAATCAATTAAACAATTAACTTTTCCTATCTGTAATAACCTAAGAATGTTTATTTTAGGTTATTCCGACAGAATGACTTAATGTTCTCTATTTTTAATGTCGTATGTTAATACATCATAGAAGCATCCATTTAGAACGTGTGAAAGTAGGGGTATTGGGGGTTCTAAAACATGTGTGACAGTTTGTGACATAGGGGGTTATGAAATTTTTGTGACGTAACGGTATCAAAATTTTCAACTAGAGAATCTTATTTGAGATGAAAGCTAGAACAGGCGAGGATATCATATTTTCGCAATACTTTCGGCACTGCATTTATCGTTGACGAGTTTTCATAAATTTTGATCGTTAAACAAATTATATTGCATATTATCTTGTTTCGTTGTTGCGTTTTTTGATGGGAACCCCACTTGTGATGATATCCAATTTTTGTGTCGTTTTTTATAGCGTAGCAACGAAACAAATTGCAATATTTTATGTTGGACGATAAAATTAAACGTCTTTATTAACTGATGGGCCGTAAATATGGCGAAACTATAAATAGTTCCGTTGGGACACTATATTCCTACAAAATTAAACTTTTAATAAACATACCTAAATTCATGTGTCGTCGCCCATCTTTTAAAAACAAATATTTTAACTGCAGGAGTTAATACGTATATTATGCAGAAGTATATATTCTGAATTTTGTGATCAGTACAATTGAATAATGTTATGCACAACAGTAATACTACATCTATCCAAGGGTGGGTTATGTCTGCGTGACATTATTGAAAATTTTGACATAAATGTGATATGGGGGGATGGAGGGTCCCAAAAACCCCGATTTTTTCAAACATTCTAAATGGACGCTCCCATACGGTAAATGAAATTGCAGAATGCGAGCGAGTTGTACCGATCCCGGTGCCAAAAGTCAAAAACACCGAAAACAAGCAAGGTGGGAAGCCTTTTGCTGTTTCGAAGCTGTTTTAGTTTACTTCATGTCAATTATTTGTAAGAATCTGCTTTTACATTCATATAAATTTAAAAAATTAGTTCGCATTATTCCTTCTCTTGAGCTTATTTACCACTTCATCCAACAACGTTACCGTTTTGTCGCCAGCGCCAGTCTTTTTGTTCCATTTTTCCAGGAAGTTTTTCGATATCTCCAAAGGTATACATAGATGATAAGGTCATGATGTAAATTGCAGAAATACGTGTTTTTAATGCCTTTTTTCATATTAAATTATAGAAATAGGCACTTGAAAAAAATTCTTAACGCACATCCACATTTAAAAGAAATCATAAAAGAGGCAGGGGGTTCAATCCTATGAAAGAAAACGGCAGTTATAAAAAAGTCGCAATAAATCTGCTGTTCATGCATCCTATAAACGATGTATTATATATTAGGGATATCCTGATTGCAGCGTCAGTAGTATAGATTTTCGCACTGTGGTACCATGTCACTAGAAAACAACGATGTAAAAATGCGATATGCAAACTTTGCCATAATATACAGTCGTTAAAATGAATAATACGTTTGCTTACGATTATGATTACGTAATTATCACCAAACGAATTACACTTGTATGGATTCATTCACATTGCCGTTTAGGTGTACACCGTGGGGCCTGACTATGCTCACGCGGAGGCAAGAAAATCACCAGCTTTAGATGGTAAAGTAGAGAGAGACTCTGAGGGTAAAGAGGTCAGGTACCCCGTGATTTTGAGTGCATTGGAGAAACTAATCGCACGGAAAGTGTGTCTTGCATTCAAACAAACCGTTTGCGGATTTGACTTGCTGAGGGCTAATGGAAAGTCCTACGTCTGCGATGTCAATGGCTTTAGCTTTGTGAAGAATTCCAACAAGTATTATGACGACTGTGCTCGCATCCTGGGAAACATGATTCTACGCGAACTTGCTCCAACCCTGCATATCCCGTGGGCAATTCCTTTCCAATTAGACGATCCTCCAATTGTTCCTACTACATTTGGGAAAATGTAAGGTTTTTTTGTACTAAGGGTATTAAAATGATGAATTAAAGTACCGGTAAAAAGTACAATAGACTGTAGTACTTTGTTTTAAACGTCTTTAGGATGGAACTTCGTTGTGTGGTTGGGGTAATTCGACACGGCGATCGGACTCCAAAGCAAAAAATGAAGATGGAAGTTCGTCATTCAAAGTATGATAATTTGCAATTTGCAGTGAATTATTTATTGCATAGGGTAAATCAACGTGCTCATGGGGCAGCATTGTAATTTTACAGATTTTTTGAACTGTTCCAAAAATATGGTGGTACTCCTGAGATCAATGTTAAACTTAAGAGACCCAAGCAACTTCAGGAAGTCTTGGACATTGCAAGGTTTCTTCTCTCTGAAGGCCAGAATGCGGAGAATAAGGATGTCGAGATTGAAGAGAAGCGGAGCAAATTAGATCAACTTAAGAGTGTCCTTGAGATGTACTTAAAACGCTTTAAATCTTCTACCTTTTAAACATGGCGTTTTAAGGCGTCTGTTCTATAGTTGAACTTTACCATAAATGTTTTGTCGTTGTCATTTTGCATAGGTACGGTTACTTCTCTGGTATAAATAGGAAGGTACAATTGAAATACCAACCTAAAGGACGCCCAAGAGGTTCTAGCAGTGACGATGGTTAGAAGTCGTATAGTCCATTTACTTCTTCTTAACTACTATTAATTTATCTTGTAGATTTCGCGGTGGTTAATGCACATATACACTTCTTTAATATTGTTGTCCACAGATACACCGAAGGAGCCGTCCCTGGTGCTCATCCTCAAATGGGGTGGGGAACTAACGCCCGCTGGTCGCGTCTCTGCCGAAGAACTCGGACGGATTTTCCGCTGTATGTATCCTGGGGGACAGGGTAGGCATGCTAACCACAAATCCTTTCGCCTTACTAACTTTACTCAAACAAACACTCTGAACAGCCCCTTTTCTTGCATTTATTCTCTTCCAAATTCCTTCGTGTCTTTCTTGATTTTTAGTATCGTGTCGTTTACATCACAATTTTGCAGTGACACAAAATTTCACACGTAACGTCATGCCGTGTATTTACAATTTTTTTATTAAGCTTATAAAAATAGCATACTACATTTTTACGTCTTTGTTTCAATCTATGCAAAAGTTTGCATGTCAAACGTGAGCTACCTACATTTGCCTCACATTTAATGACGTTGCATGAGTAATCTTGTGACATTGCAATATACTCCATGTCAAAGTGACACTGTCCTCCTATTTTAGACTCAAAAGATCCAAAAAGTATTGCCATCGGCAGAATTCAATTTTGTAATTTTAAATGTCTTCAATTCCTAATTTTTAATTTGCCAAAAGTCAAACTCTTGTTAAGCCGTCGTGGTCAAAGAAAAAGTGTTTCTTTATTCTCTCCCCAAACATTATTTTTTGCTCACTTCGTACCGCAATTATCACAAATGCACCAAACTGTAGACATTTTAAAAGCTGAAAATGACAATGAAAGACTTTGCTATCAATTTAAATTTTTAATTGTTTTTCTGCAAAAAGGACTACATGAGACCATTTTTTTCTTTTTTTTCTTTTTCCGAATGTCGTTCCTTGTTCCTTCGATACTTCTCATGTTTCACTACTCTGGTTTCTCTCTATCTATCTGAAAAATATTTTCATGGTGATGGTGATGATGATGACATGACTTTGACAAAAATGATGACATGATGGAAAAAATGAATTTTAAGTGAAAGATGATGAACTAGAGCTGATTGATCACAATGATGGAGTAGATTGTGTCATCTGTGATGGGTAATGTATCCTACTTCCACAATTCTATGCATTGTTATTGGTTTTATTTTTCATTTGTTCTTCCCTACGTTCAGTCATTGCCACAATATGCTACTCACTCAGTAAACACGTATTAAACCCAAAAATTAAAAAGTAAATTAATGAGTAGTAAAATTAATTTTCTATTCACCCTTCCATTCCTTACCCACAAATTATACATTTTATTTGTCCCGAGATGTTGTCAAATTAGTGTCGATTCTTAACGTTAACAGTTTTTTTCATTAGGAAGCATTGGGTAGCAAGCAAAAAATTAACAATACTACTGGACCTTGGAGCTTTCTAGGTTTGCGTGGAGTACTCGCGTTTAGTTTGATTTTGGTAGAGTAAACGTTAACATAGATAGTACTGACACTGAAATTCCCCTTTGTAGACAGTATCAATTAACTCTCATGGGATTATTTAAAGATTATTTATTTTAGTAGTAGCATTATAAACGTTTAAAATAATTAAAGTTATTATTATTATTACGTTATTTTTATATTTATAAACATACAAAATATACTGCTATTTAAGCCTGAAGCAATCGCTATTACATGTGGTAGTCTTACTTAAAATCGTAGTGGTTGTGACGATATGGTTACGTCTGGTTACGTCTTTTTAATTTATGCCATGTGGGCTCTGTGATGTCGGTTGTTTTATGTTGTTATGTCCTGTCCTGTCTCAACGTAAATTTCGTGTCTTTTTAGTCAGGTCTAGGCCCAAACCTCAATATTGTGTCATTTAAATTACGAATGGGTAGTCGGAAGATTTAATTCGTTTATTCCAAAAAGATGAAATTAGATAAATTGGCCAAAATTCGAGGATGAAGATGACAACTACTGCTTGTTTTTAAATGTACGTTTTACGTGTAATGAATCGGACTGTTGACATTAGCATTTCGGTAATCAGTTGATTCATTGTTAATAATCAATTTTTAGACTACTCATTCGACTTCATAAATATCTGTGAAAGGAAACTTTATTTTTCTTGAAAAATAAGAAAAACCGAATTACAGCCGACATGACGTGCTTATTTTAAGTCACACATTTAGTTCCTTTTATATTTTCAAGAAGTAACAGTTTAATTGTTAAAAATCATATTTATTTCACGTTTTATATAAAAAAAACTCACTTTCTATTTCGTTCTCTGGTTTGTAATTTGGTTTTATCTTCCTACAATAATTTAGTTATAAATATTCTAATTAATTTTTTGTTACAAAGTGTACAAAATAGTGTTTTGTTAACTGTCGTTTTTGTTGCCACGAGCTTTTTCAAGGGAGATAGAAGAGAGAGTTAGATTTGTTATTATGCTGCCAGCTTTTGCACGCTAACACGAGTTTGCTAACCCAGGTGAATATGCTGGGACTCAAGGTTTAGGACTGCTGAGGCTCCATTCCACCTACCGGCACGATCTGAAGATTTATGCCTCGGATGAAGGACGAGTGCAAATGACGGCAGCTGCCTTTGCCAAGGGTCTATTAGCGCTGGAAGGAGAGCTGACTCCAATTCTGGTACAGATGGTGAAATCTGCGCATACCAATGGACTTCTCGATAATGACTGCGAGTCTAGCAAGTTTCAACGACAGTAAGTGTTAAACTTATGTGTCTGTAGCTATATATTAGTAGCAGAAAGTATTTAAATTCGAATAAAATGCCAAAGAAATGCTACAGTTGTTAATTTTCCGTTTTCTAGAGTAAAGCAAAAACTACATGACCTTATGCAGCAGGATAAAGATCTTACCGCCGAAGACATGGCACGAATCAATCCTAGTAACTCACAGAGTATCAATGTAGCTCTTGAGTTTATTAAAAATCCGTACATACTCTGCGAGCGGGTGCTCGGAATGATTCATAAACTGGTATTGCTGATTCAAGCTAGAAGTGATACGGCAAAAGCCATGGTACGAGCATACGCCGCTAGAATTTGAGCAGTTTGAAAGCAATTTCTGATTTGTGTCTACTTTTTTGTTGTATTTTTCCTTTTAGACGCAACAAAGTGTAGTATTAGCACACCAACAAGGACATTGTCGACCACCAGTGACATTAGTAGAAGGATTTTCTGAAAAGTTAGATAGCAGTGGAACAACACCTACGACACCGACAATAGCCATGGCCCACAGCAGCAGTGGGTCTGCATCTGCAGTAACAATACGGACGGAGAGCAATCCAGTGGACATTCCAATGAGATCTGCTGCTAGCGTTCAGCATCATCCACTTGACAACAGTTCTTTTAGACTAGTTCCAAAAGCTAGTAAACAAATGTCCTTCAGTGAATCTGAAATTGATCGAAGGCGGTCATTATCTGAGTCTGAAGAAGTTAGTCCTCAGTCTGACTACGACGACAATACATACCAGAAAGTTTTAGTCTCCACGAAACCGATTCCTATTAAGTAAGTTGAACCTTCTTTCCCAGTAAAAAATCACTACTGACCATGAGTAGTAAAATCTTAAATATCCGTGTTATATGGTTTATAGAGATGCGCCTGGACATCGCAGTACCAGAGCAAATTCAGTGGAAGCATCGATTGTTCCAACCGGGAAATTTTCAAGTATAACGCAATTTACAGTATTGAATATAATTATTTAGAGCATACATTTGTTAATTCAGAACGTTAATTGCTATGATACGTTTTGTTCTTGTAGCCAAATTTGATTTCCGACTAATGCATCGAAAGTACAAGGGATATGCTCATTCTCCGTACTTGTTCTCCACTGCAGTTATTACAGGTCAAAGTCCTGCTGTTACTGGAGAAGAACTTAAACCATTCATGCCCGTTGAGCCCATTACTACCTTAGGTTAGTTTTACAGTCGTTAATGAATTTCTAGCAGCATCTTATATTATTGTTTTTTGTTTTTTGCACTGAATTTGCTAATGACGATATGATTATAGTGGACGTAAGCTCTGCCGCTCAACTGCCCTCAGTTCGTTCCCTGGAGACATTGCATAACGCATTGTCACTTCGACAGCTTGATGAATTCCTAGAACGAGTGGTATCTACTAACTACCGTCCTGCTACATCCCTTACATCTTCACTGCAGGCAATTTCTCAACCTAGCTACGGAGGAACGTCATCATCTGGCGCGGGTGTCTTGGGAGACACAGGATCCGATAACGGGGGTCGAGCTGGATCTGTCGACAGTAACACTGGAGGCGGCCAACGTGACTCTCCCAAGCGTAATGGAAGCATGCCTGGATTCTCCCCGTCATCAAGCAACTCATGCAGCAATTCCTGTTGCTTCATGGAAATGAAAGATGGGCAACTCAGTTTGTACACGGAACCTATTCTTGTACATTCTACTAATCTCCCACAATCAATGCATAATCCGCATAATTTAGATGGTACTGGGTGTCTCGGGTATAGCGGACCCCCATCATATGTTTCCAGTGCACCATCGTCACCATTATTTGCCACATCCTCGTCAACGGCAGCCGAATTCGCCATTAATAGACCTCTTTTACCCGGGCAAATTGTTGGCTCTGTCACCAATTTGTATCAAGAACCAGAAGCTGATTCATCTGACACAGCCACATCTACCGCAACTTCCTCGGCAGCTGGAACGATGGATAAAGCTTACTCCTTTGGATGGGAGGACTGAGTAAATACTTGCAGATATATTAGCCACAAAATTGAGATGTTTCCCGTCTCGACCAAGGTGGGTGGGTAATGTATTATTCTCATCGTTCGCGTTTCCAAAATGCTCCAGCGCAGCGACTGTCTAGCCAGTAAACTATACCCAATAGAATTAAGTACATATTACTATTCTATTTTTATTTAGCTGGAAACGTTCTCAGTCATGGTCCGTGTGAGTTTTGTTAGGTACTTTTATTGTAACCTATCTACAGTCTATGTACATAATTTTTTGTAGCTGTACTGGTACTACATATGCATAATACAATTATTAAAATGGATCAGGGTGTGCGTTTGGACTCTCACTTTTGTTGGTATTTTGTGATCATAAGATTATATAATCTAGTTGTATTCATTGTAAATAAGTATTAATGCATATCTCGAAATTTTCGATTATAAATATTTACTATCAACTATAATGTTGATTATTGCATAATGTATATTATTGTTATTAACATTATTATTATTATATTTCATTTTACTTATTAGCAATTGTAGCTCCGGACATGAGTAGCTGGATATATTATACTTTAATTCGCATTAATGCAGGACATTGTTTGTTATTTCTTTGAATTTTGAATTGTTACCTATAAGCTTACCAGTTATAGTTGCGACCTAGAACGAATTCGGATTTCGACAGGAGGTGCGTTTATGCAGGAAATCGTGCAATTAGACTGTGATATGAAAGCAACAGTCCGCAAAAGAAAATAATGGGAACTTTGAAATAAATAGTTTTAAAAAAAACTTTAAGTCGTTAGGAAAACTGTTTTATTTATCAATCAACTTTCACCTTTGCAAAAACGACAAAGCAAGTGACATGCAAATATTTTAGAATATTCATACTTTTGTACTTTGTACTTCATGTTAATTTACACTGACCGTGACTAGAATTATGAACAAAAAGACATATCATATATGGAGCCTTTAGAATGGTAATTATTCTTACCCTTTTTTGTCAGCATGGACAACAGTGAAATAAGACGAGAGTATTTCATCTCCTTCGTTTATTTCTCTTACCGCCACCAAAGGGATAACTCGGAGTGCATGAAGATTATTGTTTGGATTAGACCAGACATTGGGTAAATATCTACACAGGTGGATTGGGAAACACGTCGGTGTAGTAGATGTGTGTGTGTCAATGCCAAAAGGGAGTTCAACTTCTTGATACACTACGTTATTTTCTTGTGTTTTGCTTCTGTTATTAACGTACTGACCAACGTTGAGCGGACTGACGGGAGTTGGGGTAAGCCAAGATTCGTCGCAACAAGGAAGATCAATATGGAATTTATCACGGGCTGCACAAGACTTGTAAATCGATTTAGAAATCCATTTGTCATTGCCGTCAATATGAATGTTATCAGAGCAGCGGAAAATAAACGGATTTCCCAGCGACGGAAAGAATAAGGGTTCAGATGGCAAGTAAACAGAACCAGGATACAGGGCTACATGTGTCCACAGTGAACAGGGAATATATTACACATTTTTTTGTCAAAATGGTGCTTAAATCATTGTTAAGCATTCAGGTACAAAGTTACATTTTGTGTATTTTACCTATTAGAGAACCTGGTTTTGCCGTCCCTGAAGCTAAAAATACACCAGTTCCGGCATGTTCTGCAACTTGACTTTTTCGTCGTTCAACCGAATAGCCAAAGACACTGTGCATAATTTCCTTGCCCCTATTGAATTTTTCAAAGGGTTCGTCAACAGCAACTTGCGATTGTCTTCCTTGAACCTCCACCTCATACTCCAGCAATTTACTAAACATGGTCACAAGGTGTTTCACAAGTTGGTCATCCAACAATACTTTATCCTCGGCACTGTTTACATGGTGTACTATAATGGGGCCTGAAGACGAAATGTTTACGGTCGTTCGATCTTGTTCTGTTAATTTGTGCCCTTCCGGTTCCGACTGGTCCGTTTTAGGAAACTGTTGTAAAAATTTTGAACTTTTCTTTTTCCTTAAATTTAAAATAATCCAAGGAACAAACCGATACTTGTAGTTTTCCCAAAACGAATTAAACCATCTGCGCATTGTCGGTCAGAAAACTGTTTTTATTCTTCCCTGACAAACTGTCAAATTAAAATTTTATTACAACTTCCTAACAACAAACCTTTTATATCGTTTTTGTGATCCCCTCAAGCTCTCTCTCCCTTGTTTTAGCTCTCTCTCTAGTCTCTCTTATATCATCTGTTGTGCACTACTGTGCAGTCGGTCAGCTGTCTCGGCATCGTGCTTTAGTATGTAGTTCAGGAGTTCAGCGACCGACCATGAAATAATACACGTTAGCATTTAGCATTAATATTATTATCAACCGTGGTTTCGTTGTCGTTTTGACTTTCTTACACAGATTGATTTATCACTTTTCATTTTCATCAGACGTTACGGCAAGTAATTAAAACTAAAGCTACAAACAGTATATCGATGGCTCCACAAGAAATTCCGCTAAACTAAATTTCTCCAGAAACGAAAAAGAGTTAACTTTTTTTATCCAGAAATGAAAAAGAGTTAACTTTTTTTTATCCAGAAATGAAAAAGAGCTAAGTTTTTTTAATCCAGACATGAAAATAAGCTAAGTTAAAAATCCATGCATTTGAATGAGAGTCAAAAGACTGCTACAACACTACATACATCTTTATGCATAGCTAGCTGCTTTGCATTAATTTTCCCGGTTCTCCTCTTTAACTGATATGGACATGTATATATCAGAATAACCAGAGGAACCTGTAGATTCCACGTAAACCAAAAGCTCAATTTACCCCAAAATTCAACTTAACTTGTTTTCATGTCTGGATGAAAAAAAGTTAGCTCTTTTTCATTTCTGGATAAAAAATGATAACTCTATTTCATTTCTGGAGAAATTTAGTTTAGCGGAATGTCTTGTGGAGCCAGCGAAGTGTTTCCCATTCTTTGTAGCACAGTAAAGACTTTATTGCATAGATGACACACCTGGCATGTTACAATCACAAAATAATGAGTGTGGGCGAAGCAGTTGCAATTTGGAAATCGAGCTCAGCAGGAGTTACTTCCCCTTCACGGACACCACCATCCTCTCTGACTCTGACATTTTTTCTGGCGCAGCAAACTTAGACATCAGATGATCAGCTGACAAACTACTTTCCTCGTTACCTTCACGAAAGTATGAAATAACTGACAAAAAATTTAAACGTCAATTTCAATTAAGGCACAAAAATGTTACGTGAACCAATAACAACGGCTTACCATGGGCAGTGATGATGTTCACTTGTCAAAATAAAGTGTAATATTAAAATTTAATATATTAGTTTACATGCAAAGTTTATTTTAACGAACAATTACATCAAGTTGAGGAACTTTATTATTAAATTTTAGTACAGTTAAGCAATTTTTAAAAATACAATAAAACCCACCAAATCAGAGGCCATCTCATATTGTCGCTTGCGCTGACTACCCCCTCCGATCATTGCCTGCTCTTGTTAACCAAACAAAAAATACTTTGGGTCTGAAGTTGAATGTTTTGCGGTATGAATGAACCCTATGGATTTACACTAGTACTACGGCATTTAGACGGTATACAGCATTTACATTTTCATCTACATTGTGGTTAACTTAAATCCCAACACTTTATAACTTTCTTTAAAATCAAAATGTCATGATGAACCTTACTAAAACGCTTAAACAGACATACCTTAATCATTATTTTTGTTTGCACGAATTTTTGTATTATACTTACAGATTACAGTATTAAAACAAATCGGTCATGCTAATTGTATTGTTCGGATTCCAAGCTGTAATATTTTCGCCGGTACGGTTCTTGTAGACAGTATTCGTGTGAGTTATCGAGGTCGTACACCTGTCTGCTCACATTTAGTTATTTGTAGGCTGTCCTTTTTACATGGAATGAGAAAGGACCTGCAGTATACTATTTGAGGGAGAATGGAAAGATGTTGGCAGCATAGGCTGCGGAATAGGGGGGGATGAGGGGGTCAAATCCCCCCCTGAAATTTTAATTTAACATTACAGGATAGGGAACCTAATACATTACAGGATAGGA
>JAHZNB010004510.1:0-22447 GCA_027744295.1 Callyntrura guangdongensis
AATTTAAGAGCATTCTCTTTTTTTTTGCTCCGACTGCTATATTTGCACTATTGTGTTTATGATTATATAAAAGGTATGTGTACAATTGGCCTGTCTGCCGTGGAAGAGAAAATCGTCACCACCACAATCATGTATACACGGGTCGATCATGTATGTATATATAACTATCATGAATGAAGTGAAACCTTTTCTCTCAGTCAGTAAAAGTGTATTGATCCTAGGAATTTCCTCTCTGTGTGTCGTTCATACACATACGACATACGTACCTTGTATAAACTTCATTTTGGTAGGGCACGAGGAGAAACTGAGAAACTATAACAAATATACTAATGCGAGCAAACAAGCATGCATGCACATCCATCCCAAAATGTACATAATATTCATGGAACTCTTCTACCATAAAATATTTTTTCTCTCAGACATACATGTGTACCACTGTTGATACACTACACGCAATGGAGGCACTTTCTTAACAGAGACACATATAGGGTGAAAGAAAGCCAAGAAAGCAGAGAGGCAGTCAAAGAACTCTTACAGGGGTTTACACCATCTTCATATGAATATACAATATACGCATACCTATTTGTAGGACTTCCTTATAGCGCGACACTGGATGCAAGGTTTAGTGGGCTCAATCTCGATTTATAATCGGTTTGTAGGATCGTGGAGACTGCATTGAGAACATTTTTTCCTCCTGATATTAGATTAGACCTGTTTATCTCTCTACTCGGATTGGCACTTGGCAATGAAGACGAGTGAAAGGCAGTAATCCAAAAGAAGCTGTTTTGTAGAGAAAATTTAGAATTTTGCCCTATTTTATCGTCACTTTTTAATTGACAACTTTCTTTGGAAACTTCTACAAGGAGCAGTTGTAATAGTATCGTTGATTAGTTCAATGACATGGATTTGGACAATAACAAGCAGTACCTATAAATAAATAGCTGTTCTAGGCGGGAGGGTGCACCTCCTGGTAATCAATGCACTCTTTGTTTTTATTCGTACAATTTACCTTTCAATTAGCTCAGTACACTAGCACTCCTCTGGCACCACATGATGTGTGTTGTTGTTGTTCATTTTTTGCAGCCACCGGAGAAAAATAGCTGGTGAGTCATGGGAAATGACACGAAAGGCTTTATGTATTGCATGTTTTGTGTTTTTTTGGCTGTGCGTGACAGTTTGATGTAAGCGTGGGTGCTAAGGACCATTTTTTTGCTCTGCAAAAAAGCTATCAAGACCTCGAGCAACCGCCAGAGACAAAAGCAAAGCGGGTTAGCTACTTAAAAGTGCTTTGAAGAAACGAAGAAAGGATGCTGAAAGTTTAATATAGAAGGTGTGCTCGCTAATTGGAAAGGATAACTCAAGAAATCAGAACAAAAAAAAGAAACAGTTTCAGTGAGAACGGCTAGTAGTGATATTTTATGAGAAGCAGAGAACAGATTCCAGTAACTTTATTTGGCTCAAGGCAACTGGTATTATGATTGGCTTCCTGTTTCCAGCTCATAATGTACGATTTAAAGTAAACTCGCATAAGTATATATTATATTATTGTTTTAACTCTAGAAGTTTCGGAAAGTTTCTGTCCTCTGCCCTAAGACCACTCGTTCTGTCCAAACTCCTGGGCTGTTAAACGTACAAGACCTTAAATGCCCTAATTAGTAACTAGAACAAAAGCTTTTATTATAATTTAAAGCCTTTGATAAAAGCTATGCATAAATAAAGACAAGCTGTTACGTCCATTACAGTGCTATTCATATTGCTATAATCCGCTCACTTGGGCTGTTACGGCGCAAGTATCGGTATAGAAGTGAAGTTGGTATAGGTTTTTGTTGACTGTGTATAAACGCACGAGCTGGATAACTGCAAAGCTCTCGTATATTTGTACGCATTACGTAAAATTTCTCTATGAAAAAACATGCTGTCTGAAGAGCACTAACCTTCTTGAAACGGGTCGAGTGTAAGCACCACCACTTCACTTTGCAATGATAAGATGGCCGGGAGACTGTGAAAAAGAGAAAGTTGTTTGGTTTTGTCTTTTCAAATAATCCTTTTTCACCCACACAACGTGCCAGACTGGCAGTATAAATATTAGACGAAAATTTATTTTCCAGCCTTAAGTACATTTTCTGCTGGCTTAGTATTTCCAAGAGAATTTGTGTGTGTGTGTGTGTGTTTATGTAAGCGAAAAAGAATGCTTGAATTCATGTAGGTATATATATGTGTGTGTCGGAATGGTATTTTATGTGTGGCCCAACATCTTTTTGTACAAAATGCACTCTGTGAGGAAAAGAAAAGTGGGTAGTCAAAAAGTCTGGTTTAGCTATAACAGAATAAAAAAAGGCACGGTACCATATCTTGTGAATTAAAGGACAACAGAGAAACGTGGAATAGTGGGAACAAGTATTCGTCGGCACTACTCGAAGCTACCCGGTTCATAAATATCCGTTCACTGCAAACATCAGCATTGTGTAAAAGAGAGAGAGAGAGAGGAATTTTGCTGGCCCAAATTGTATTATTATTATATTCCCGGTCCAAGTTCTTTGTTATATTATTTTTCTTTCTCAAAAAGCAACTAATAGATGTGGTTTTTTTGTAATAACGGAAAAAACAATGAACCAGCGAAGCTGATGAAAATAGTATGTATCTACCCAGTCGAATGTCACGCTTTTCCATTCGTTGTTGTTGTTGTTCCTTTTGACGTCCTCGGACTCAGCATACCGAAACCGACAACCAAACGTGTATAGCTGTCCATTCACAGAGTTGTGTTGAGACTGTAGTCTTGTTTCGCATTCATGAAAGTGTGTGACAATTACACCGACATGTAGTCTATAGCATACACAAAAAAATCTGGAAAAGGCGGCCGATTCACTGTCATCAATCCAGTGTGGCACAACCAGCAGTGCTGAAGTTGGGTAGGTACGAGGTACGTACGTAACGTAAGAATGTTTTATTGTTCAATTACTGGAAGGAAAATGGACAAATGTAGTGCACAAGTCACACAAGCTCATGTGTACAATTTTCTTTGTCATCTCATCATTTTCTTGTCCGTTTCCTTATAATATGTGAACAAATGAAGCGGAATTGTTGGAAGGCAAAAGTAAAAGGCAGACAAAAACTAAACTCGTTTCTTTATTGCTCGTGGTCTAATTTCACTATTACCGCTCGTTAAGACTAATGATCCTGCCATAACTGTACATATTACGTATGGTCCAAAAAGTAGTGTTCTCGTTGTAGACCAAATGCGTAAATGATCTGGGGAGAGAGGGAGTAGGGAAGTTGGCTTGCTTGTCATAATTGAATTTTGTCAAGCATACCCCCTTCTTTTTGTGTTGGTAATATCGTTGTAAGTGACACGAATATTCAAGTTGAAGTCAATTCTCATTTTCCTTGTGGCAATTTGCTAATATGTCAATTACTCAGTGTTGCGGTGCCAAGTTGGGAGGAATTACGTCAGCATAATATTATCTAAGGAATTTGATGTAAATGTGTAGGAATGTTATAACTCAGCTTTCTTTCGTCCTTCATTACTATCGATTGTCGATGTACACATTTTGTACAGTACACACACATGTAGGACTACTAGGTGCTTACGTACCGTGGATTTGACTTAAGAATTGGCTGGTTGCCGTATGGAGCTATAGTTATGGTTGTAATAATCTGCGTATATAACTCCGAATCATTAATTTTAATCTTTTAAAACGCTGACATTGCAATTACAAATAAAATCGCTGAAGTTGCATATTTAATTTTATTAGTCAGTGTGTTTCATTTGAGATCAGACCAATTATTGTGAGCTGGAAGATTGATTAGGATTATAGTTGTTTTGAGTGACGATAAACAATGCACATACCTCTTGGATTCCTTATTGGTAAATGGGCTCAGTCATCAAATAAATGGTGTGCACAAGGCACATGTAAATATTTATATGAGACAGAACTCTGTTAAAAATAGCGTCAGATATTTGTGCCGCCATGCATATTACATTGTATTATTGGGTAGCGGTATACAAGGGTACCGATTAGTTTGTTCGTTTCAGTCTGTGACATCGCAAGGCCGTACAAACTACTTGATAACTAAAATACGAACGGATTTTACGAGGCTTCGGGTCTATGACCTATGATTATGACCTACAAATGACCTTAATTACAGTTACCTCAAAACTTAAAACTGGAGGTGTTTTGCACAATTATAAATTGGGCGTGAATAATTCGGAAAGGCGATATTGACTTTATATAACTTCTGCACTCTTGAAAATTTTCCAGGAATCAATTGGCTACCTAATTGGTTTTGTAAAGCTATTGTTAGCACTTGGCACAATGCCAATCGTAGTATTTGACTAATTTTATACAAGGAAATAACCAGCAACTGAAAAAGGACAATTTCATGGATAAGGAACAATCAAACTGGTTTTAAATGAAAGTTTTGTTCTCTGTGAAACAGATTATCTTTTTTTATCAGATCGTAGAGTGATAGAAAATCGACATTCCATTCCTGTAGTCATTATCCGCGTTTCAAATTACTAGTTCCAGCAAATAACTGTCTCAGGTTAGAATTCTCCACCAAATTTATCTTAACATTAACCAATTTTTACAATTCATAATGATTCATTATTAATGAATATTAAGTTAAGTTTACATTAATATACGATAAACAGAGAGTTAAGCTTTAAAAAGTACCAAGTTCCTCAGTATTCGGTATCTTATTAATATTATTTACGACTTGAGTATTAAAAATGGGAGTATGACTAACATGTACATATCATGCATTATTCGTACATAAAAATATATCAATTTTTAAACAAAATGTTAAGCGTTTTACTGCTGACTCCAATAAGCCTACATGCTTTATTAATTGATTTTTTGTCAACAGTGGGAGTAGTATCTCTAATTATTCATAAACTCTAAATTCATGTGCGCTTTCAGCTATTATTGGCTCTAATGTAAACGATTATCATGTAGCTATATGTCAAGCTATTAACGAAAAATAACATGCATCACAAATAATTTTCCAATTAAATCATATACCGTATCGTGTTTCTTCCATTCTTCCTGCCACGCTCACCATGAAACTGCAGCTAATGAACGCAGTGGAATCGATGTATGGTTTTATCCCGTACAAGAGGGGAGGTTAGGCACAATTTGTCTGTGTAACATGATGATGAAATAATGATTAGACAGTGCCAACAAACCCTATTTATGTGATCCAGAAAATTACTACTGGTATTAGTGATGTTTCTCAAGCTGAAAGCGATAACAAGTTGGTCGTTCATTAGGCATCCTTGTTGTGAGATTTAATGAGTTGCATGACATTGCATGCTGAAAAACTGATATCAATAATGTAAACACTGATGACTGGTGATGAACCACCCTTTAACTGGGAAATACGTGTGGCAACGTTTGATAATCATGATCGGCAGAACGGATTACAGAGAAAGAATATACATATATATTGGTTCCTTACGAGTATAAATTAAAAATCTCGTAACAAAAATACAAGACCTTATTATGTAATAATGTAATATACGAAGATAGTAATCCTTTATATAACAAATTGCTTTTGAATTAAACATTACATTCATGAGGAAATGATTTCTCACTAGAAACAAGCACGCATAAGCAGTAGTAAAAATAAGTTTTTTAAGCATCACACATACACACACCCTGCAGCCTCATCAAAAATTGACAAGAAATTCTTTGGTTACATACAGAATTCTCATATTTTCAAGATGAGTTATCTGATATTTTCTTGAGGATTAAATTATCTTTACCTTTCCAGATTCCTGAGTCCGTTCAATTTCTGTGTAACAAATACCTACACCATACGCCTTGATGTTTTTCTCGAAATTGTAATGTTTAACTATTTCAAGCAATACCTATAACAAGGTAAAAATGTGCACGTAAACAGTATAATATTAAAAGCTACAGTAATGTTACACACTCAAAGCTGCGTAAACTACATAGCATCATACCTACATTTGTCGTTGCATCGCGGTGCAAGTCTGCATCTCTTTTCACTGAAAAAAAGCTACTTTGCCAGCTAACAATTGCGTATCACATCACAATAACCTCTACACTAACTGGCTTTTTTAAGCACATGAAGACTTACTTGCATATATCCAAGCACGCATGCTAACAAACTGAACTGATTGTGAGTAGACAGACAGGCATTTAAAAAAAATTATTATGATTGAATGCAAATGCAAGTTGTTTTACCTAGAATATTCATAAAATTTATAAAATATTTTACTAAAAATCTCTACAGTCAGCGTTGCTATTTATTTGTAATGTGGGTTTCTTATCGACACCGTAAAGCTATTGGCTACTGCACAGTGCACACAGAGTAACTTAACACGCTGGTGTGTGATAGTGTGTTGCATGTGTGTGCTTTTCTGCTATTCATCATAATCATCAAATCACTATGTGTAATATGCGTTATGGAGCTGCAGTCCTTGCCCATAACCGCTGTACAACATCATCAGCATGTGCATGAAAGCAGTTAGTTGTTTGACAGCCTTCTTTTGGTTCGCATCGCATATGATGCGGCTAGCAATATATTTGTAAGTGTTGCATGTGTTTTTTGTAAGCTAATGGAATTCTCAAAACTAAACTTTTTGTTACAGAACGCATACGTGGGGTTCATCATCATTTCAATTGGGTTGATAAAAAATCTTTAAATTTCCCATCAGCATAAAATACTACACTAGTTTGGAGTTCTCGGAAGCCAAGCTAATTAGTTTTTGTACAAGTGTGTGTATGTGTGGTGTGACCCAGCCTTGCTGAATTCACTTGCGCTAGATAGACATTTTGTTTTTCTACCTACCTAACTTCTTTAGTCTTATTTGTAAATTACTGAAAAAGAAGAAGAAAAAAACAAATTACAAAATTGAATTTCCCATGAAACATTATATCTGAAATTAGCTACCGACTTTTTAAAAACACTGTCAGCGGTTGACAAAGGCCCTCTTCCTGAGCCGCCATATGTATGGACAAAAGAAAGTGAAACTCAGTTGTCAGTACTTTTTGTGATAACAATAAAAAAAGCTGTGTAATAAACGACAACAAAGTGAATGGCAACTTTTTGGCATTTTTTCTCTCAGCCAAATCAACCACGCCATGCGAAACGGATACACGCGTAGAACTGCGTAGTTTGCATGTGCATCATCACAGGTGAGAATGAATGCTACTGCTGAAAATGAAATCTGATAATTTGAAATCTCTAATCAATGGAGTGTGTCAATGTTTTGTACATACCTGCTTCCTCTCTCCCTATTGTTTTGCTTCCTTTTAGGTGGTTGGTGCACACACTCTCAGAAAAGAAGTGCATTCAGAGAGCTTGTTGGGCACGTTAGTTAGATACGTTGCGTGCAGCAAGGTACAAACAAATAGCGTAGGTAAATATATATATAGCGAGATACTATTACCGAGACATTTTATTTTTATATTATTATATGCCAGGGATTCCGCTAGCAGCTCAAATTTTATTCTATGTAGCAGTCACTTGTGTGAGTATCTGATGTGTCTGCTTTTAACAGATTTGCATTGTTCGATTACGTTGGCATCAGGTTTCACGTGGTTTTACGATTTAGAAAAAGCTACAGGGGCTTAAAAGGCAAAATGACATGTAAAATTAGATACACTATTTTCGGTCCTACACACACATGCTTCATAATATTCAAACTTTCATATGAAACATGCAGGTGTGCATGCATGTCCATGTCTCTTTTATATTATATTATTAGCGATTCAGAGATTATACGACTGTCAATTCAACGGCCTTTTCCTGATCGCCTCGCCTCGTTGCATAATGGAGACAGCCACAAACCTTTGCAAGTATTTCAGGTAGTTTTGTGTGCATAACGATGTATTGTAGTAGGTTATTTATACCTAATATTATTTCCCAATTATACATGAATTGCTTGCTACAGATTGAGCGCTGTATTGGTTTTTTGCTTGTTTATTTGGCACATTACAAATGTTATTTATTCATAATTATTAAGACAGGAACATTTTGGGTTTTTCCGATGTCTCTTAATAAGGAAATAAATAGGTAATAACAAATATAGCTTCTGCACGGGTGTCTGGTGGCATCAACCGCGGTAACATTTCATAAGCACAAATGTACCACAAAAAGTTTATTTATTTATAGTCTATCATCATCCTGTTTAACACTTGACGTTTTTCTATGGAGGGCAGTGTACTTTGCTCCCGTTAATTTACACAGTAGTAAAAGATATGTTGTGTACATTTCAAAGTTGCGTCATAGTCATAATTGAACGTGTAATATCCGTATCTGAATGTCTGTTTGTTTGCATGTTAGGTACCGCTTTATTTTATGTCATTTGGTCAAGTCTGCGCATCTGTATATAATATATTACTTTATTTTGAGTACCAACATTTGTTTTACAGTGGAAAAAATTAGCTTTGTTGAGCCGATTACTTTTTCATCAAAGGTGCCGCAAAGTAATCAGTGCTCATTGTATTAAAGAACTTGGTGCCCACCACCTTGGGTTTCACGTGTGTTTACACTTTTCCCAGTAATGCCTTTTTAATAAATGTCCCAACGAGTGTGTTCTGTCTGCAAAAATATTGTACTGCATATTTGTCTTTTGATAACATAGTGCTCTATATGAATAAAATTGTCGTTCCATTATCTATTATGGAGCATGGAACACTGGAACAGAAACAAATGAATGTCTCCAAGTCCAGCTACATGGCGCATACCTAAACCTAATTGTATGGTAGTATGTGGACATTATATAAACAACCTAACCCTCCCCCCTCTCCCTGCAATCAGGTCTGTCATGGTCCGCTCAATAAAATTCAACAAAAATGATTCCACGCTCCACATTTTTCGTCCACTACAATTTTGTCAACTCGCCCATCTTACAAAAAAAACAAATTGGCATTCATTCTTCGTCTAACGTCCCATTTTCTCCGTACGCGTTCCCTGATATTCTTCTAACACACTGTTCCAGATTTGCGCATTTCATTGTTACTTGCAAATTGTGGCAACATATTCCATTTATTTGTAAACATTCCGGGTCTTGAATGTATTTTCATAATGGGAATTTAATAGCCCAACGGATTGTCCCTCTCCTTCTCCCGACTTTCATTTTTTTTCATTCTTGCCTCCTGCTAGTTACTTGCTTGCGCCAATCAAACCTCAATTTCTTCCACTTTCTATCAAGTTCACGATGATATTTACCGTCATGCTGCTCAACTGCTGCTATTGCTTTGGCTATTTTCTTACCACTGCCTTTTCGCTGTCAGGCAGGGAAAACTATACAAAAATAATATTCAAACGGGATGTTTATGGATAAAAGAAACTACTCCTACTCGTCATAAAAAACAGGGGGAAACACACAGGGAGAAACAGCAACAGTAAGCGATAATGTAGGTGAAATAGGTAATCCAATACAGAGAAAAGCTGACTGCTCTGCTGACTACAAACATTTCCAAAACGTCAGCATTGCGGTGGAGCATTGACTCGCATTGACTCCCTCTTTCAGAATACTGCCATACAGCTAGCCAAGTTGTATAAAGCAGGCATATTAGATACCTTTTACCTTTTTCCCGTGCTCGGGTTGTAGGCACCCACCAGCAAAAAAGATTCTAATCGCGTTATATATAGTCTAAAAATCGGTAAAACAAGGAATATTATAATGGACACATTTTTAAGATTCTTGATCAGGAACAAAGTAAACATGTAGATATTCTGTTTCTTACCCTCCTCTCTCTCTTTCTGTGACTGAGTGACCGCGACTCGGGTATGTCATGTCGACGTCATAAAGCATTCTGCTACTACGAAACTTGTCATTCGTTATTGCTTTGCGTATAATCGTTAAGCATAATGAATTTATTTCTAAAGACGGAACAGTTTTGACTGCTTCGTTGCACAAAATACGGCAGCAGAGAGGAAGATGTTGTACACATAAAGTACATATATATTTTTTACGGGGATAGTTTCTCCAACTCTCTTGTTTGTGACTGACACACAGTTCGTTCCTACACCACCCGCACTACTACTCCTCCTGAGAACAAGGAGACTTGAAAGTAGAAACGACACAACTGACATTATCCTATGTACTTTGCTGTGCAACTTTCATTATTCTGTAATATCATTTGTAGTATTTGTACTGTTGTTTGCCAGAGCTAGAAAAATGCACCATAGTGCTTGGAGAAGATATTACAGTTTACTTTGTCTAGACTAGACATTATGTTTTGCATATAAGCCAGAGTTGGGCTAATCAATGAAAAATACGACATTTTTGTAGCATGCTATATTTTTACAGCTGCCTGCCTCCTCAGTGTACGCCTGTCAGTTTGCTCTCATTATGTTGCAGTGGCGGCTATAGTACCATCATCATCACCATCATCATCATTCCCATCTCGTCAACCCGAAAAGTATACACAATGATAATACTGGCTTTGTTGCCCGTGTGTGTAGTGTAAACAGGGGAAATCTTTGATGGCACCACTGTTCCTGAATCGTGGCACACTCCTTCAAGTTGCTGCTGCTAGCCGTTTATGAATTCACAGATAAAAAGTGGGAGAGAGAGGGAAAGAAATATGTGCAGAAAAACATACGGCGACGGTAATATCAGGAATATCATTTTGGAGTCGACATGCTGCTCTAGGCAAAATTTTCTTGAGTGGGTTCCTTCCCAGTAGAGCGAAAGCGTAATGTTTATTAAATGCATAATATAATTTCTACAATTGGGGATAGAGTTTTGTTGAGTATACAGCAGCAGTACAAGCAACACAGGAATTAAACTAAGTTGCTTTTTATGTATGTATACACACATCAGCAGAATACCGAATTCTCTCTTTCAGTTTTATATGTCAACTTACTCGACGGAGTAGTACCTGCTAGTCATTATCTTTCTCTATGCTGCTGTGCTCTTTCACAAATAAAAAATGTCTACAATAAAACGGGACAACCCTGTCGTGCAGTGGTACAAATTGTCTATGTTTTCTCGTCTTTAAATTAAAGGTAAAAAATATACAAAGGGTGAAATATAATACTAAAGATGCACACATATTACAAACAAATCCACAGCCAGACACTAGAGCACATGTACTTTGCTGAATGAAAAAAGAATAAAAAAACGAACAAAGATATGCAGTGACTTGTACGCCGGTCAATGTCTCTTACAAACCTGAAGTTTTTCAACCTTTCATCTTTTTTCCATTACATTTAAAATACATGTATACTACCCTCTGGATGCCAGAAAAAGCGGATGAAATAAGCAAAAAAAAACGAGAATATATGGAGAGTGCTGAGTTGTGTGTGTTTCATCTGGGTAATATTTTAAGAACATTGATTCGTACCCTATGGAAATAGAATATCTGCTGCTGCTGCTGCTGCCAATGCACAAGGTGGTACGTTTCTTTTTCCTCTTTTTAATACTTTTCCAGCTCAGCAACTACGCGGTTAAAGCATCCTCAAAAGCGCTATTTTTCTGATGGGATATGATATTTCATCGGTATCGTTACATTTCTGGAAAGATAAATCTAAAAAAGAATAGGTAAACGCTTGGGTTGGAGGAGGTAAAGAACAGGAAACAAGAGAATCAGAAACAGAGGACGAGATGGAAGAAGGTCTTCTTAATGGAAAAAGAGGCACTCCACAGGAAAATGAAGTAAATAAATGTGTGGCAGCGCCGTATCTCTAGTATCTATTACCTGGCAAATACATTCTACATCTCGTTTCTATATTATCTGCACTCCTATTAACATATCTCCGCGCATTGTTCACTGCTCTACTACTCTATGAAGTATTTGTAATAAAAAATTCAACCAAGATAAAAAAAATATAAAGAATAGGTAGATTTTGCCCGGTGCTGCTGTACATCTATTTTGTGTTACCGGCTACAGACCAAAAAAACGCAAGCATTTGGTTCTCCATTGACGTTTCTCCTACGTTATGAGCTTAGTTTCAATTTTATTTTGATTTACCGATATCATGGACTCGTATCCTAACTTGAAGCGAAATGAGCGAGATCCAGAAAGTAGAAAGAAATAACCTGTCTAAATGCAGGCACATGTTCGAGGTTCGTTTTGGTTCCTTTAGTTCATAAAGGATTGTACCAATAAGATCCGTCATAAGTGTTTTACCGTGTGATCTATGACAATGCCAAGATATCAACTAATATACCTGCTTACTCCCTTATGTATGTACATACGTGTTATTCTACCGGAGAAAGTAAAGTGCGTTAAAAGTACGTCGAAAAAATACTCCCTCAGAGAGAGAGAGAGCCTGTTTGGCCACAACGCTGGAGAAAGAAAAAACGCTCAAGAGAAAATAAGAGAGTGGAATGTCTAACTGCTTGCTTATGCTTGTATATAGCAACAAAATATTAGGGGATACAAGGGCTCTTTCAGAGTCGTAACCGTACATAATATGGCACTACGACTGCCGTGAGCGTTTTGAGAAAAAAAGAGCTAAACTTAGATTACCGTTATACCGTGTATATGTATTAGACACACACGTAGTATTTTTTACAAATGATATAGTACAGTGGTATACCTATATTATACATGGTAGCACTATCATGTAAAATATTACTACTACTTGCTTCGTATATTCTTCAAACGGAGATATAAGTTTCCTCTCCAGAAAAAAAGAACGAGCTCCAGCGTTATGCACTTCTTGTGTAAGCAAAAGTAAGGTTGTACGTGTAACGAGCAAAAAGTCTTCAACTTCTTCGCCATCACCACCACCACCACTGCCGTTACCACTATCCAACCAACTAACCCTTCTTCTTTTCTCTCTCTCTCTCCCACTCTCAAGTATTATTATTATAAAGTCTTTCGTTTGGCAGCAATCGGCTGAATTTTCTTGGCAAAAGCAAAGCCCTTTTTCACATTAGAGAATTGAATGAGATCAAAGGGAAAACAATTTGAAAGGAATTCTATAATAACGAAGAAGAAGAAGAAGAAAAAGAAAAAAAGAAAGATGGTTTGGTGGTTGGTTTGCTGAATGGAATAGAAGGCAACAAAAATCCTACGTTTTATAAGAGGAAATGGAGTTCTCTCGTTCCATCTCCTTAGGAAACCCCAATATTACACGAGCTCATCGTCATCACTTTTTTTGGGTAAGCCTTTGGCTTTCTCAAAATTTCAAAAGTTCTTCCTCTCCAATCTTATCTATCTACATTACCTTATTATGTGGACATGTTCCGAAAACTGTATATTGCTGATTATATGAATAGTCAATGGACATGGAATGGTTGAAACAAAATCGAAAAATGGGGTATATATAGGTAATATCTGTATATCGATGTACCTGTAAATGGCCCATAATTTTTTAAAGCCCAAATGACCACCCAACTTGTTTCAAAGATATTTTCTGGCATTATCTTTCCCTGCGTCAGGAGAAATGAGTGTCTTTGTAACCGTTGTTTTAGGTACATCAAAATTACTTCCTAATTAGTATTTCACGTCAGCGGTTATTGCAAATTACAAATAACCGAATTAGACAGTGTGAGACGTCTATTGAAAATGAAATAAAAGAAAATTTTCATATCCGGTACGGTTTCTCTTGCCAATGGCATTTATCAGCGCCGTTTCTAAGATTAAGTGACATAAAACGAAGCACTTTATGAATGAACAGCTTTTTCTTACTTCCGACGAACCTACCGTACGAAAAACAAACATGAATGGAAAGAAGTAAAGGCTTATGGTCTGTTTGTTGTGAGGCGGAAAGGATCAAGAAGCAATTCAGCATTGTTTATTGTACGGCTAATACTCGCTCTAATGTACATTTTTGATGAGTTTTTCTTTTCTCCCTATTATGTTTCCTGAATTTCTTTGCTACCACACACACACCTGAAACTGGAGAGTGTAAAAACGCGAGAGGACTATGCACCCGTATTTATATCTGGATAGAGTTATTAGAGCAAAGCCTATTTTCGGTGTGCATGTGTGCCTGTCTCTCCTCTAAAATAACATCTTCTGCCAGACTTGCCAGAACAAGTCGACTGCACACACTTGATATGATTCTGTGAATTCACAGCGGTTCAGTGAAGACGAAAAGGGAGAAAATCCTGAGGAGTGAAAGAAGCTAATACCAAACAAGCCTCAATTCACACGCTCATATGGATAATGTACATGAAGTCGGGTTCGGGCATACACAGAGAGAGAGAGACCCACACACAAAGCTCCGCTTTTCCTCATCCTCTGTGTACGTTTAACTTTTACACGGAGATAGTAACAAGTCCAAAAACCAATATCTTAAGAATGAGAAATCACTTCTTCAAAGACTTGATAATGAGCGTGATAAAATGGAAAGTGAAAAGTAGCTAGCAAAAAAAGTAACTAGAAACGCACTACACCGCGCGTTTTGAAAAGATCCTGCTGTTGTTGATGATGATCAGGGGGAAAGAATGGACAAACGAGAAAAAAATTCTGATGGTGGTGGCGTGGCGTGAGTGTGCATGGGAAAAATGAAACCTATTTTGTGGGAAGATGTGAGAGGGGAGACTTTGCTTTAACGGCGGAAATACAGTCCCACGTTTTCGGGAACAGGAGTAGTGTCAACATTGTTATCTCTCAAAAAGAAGAGCCTGACACAAAGTCAGGGGAAGAGAGACAGGCGAGGCACACAATGTTCTTGAGATAAAGGACTCCTATCGTCCTGTATGAGTGGGTTACTCAACAATAGCAGTCAAGTTGATCCTTCAACAGGAACACTTACAACAGAAGTAGTATGAACACAACCTCTCTTGTAACTCGAATGAGGAATGATGTGGGTAGGTGATTAGGGAAAGGGAGAGGAGAGAGAGATAACAATATGCAAGGAGTCCCCTCTTCTGTAAAGAGAGGTTCATTATTATTTGAAAGCGTACCTGTAGTGAAAAACGCGGTTTCGTATAATTTTTCAGGCCCTCTCTTGGGATTCAGTGGTTTGACGGTAAATACGTTAAAACTAAGTTCATGGGTATGACAGCTTTCTGTCATTTCATTTTTTTCTGATGAAGTTTTCTACCTTCTTCAATGTTGTTTGCAGTGGTCGATTTTCTTCATATATTCGTGAAATGACACCTGGACATTGGACACGATGGAAAGGTAGCAACTACATTAAATGAGGAGCATCTTGATGCTGGAGGAAAATGTCATATGTACAAGGCTGTATCATTAGTTATTTAATTAAACGTGGTCCTGGATTCATTAGTAGAATGACGGGTGGTTGATTCAGCAACTCTACATGTCCAGCTTGTTAAACTTATCACTAAACCAGTAGTAGTAACCATTCGAGTTGAGGTTATGTACGGCTTGTCCCGAACTCATTCCCTGCTCTGCGCTACTGTCTACTAACCGCTGCGTTTCTCACTCAACTTTGTGAGTTTACGGTAACGTAATATTCTGTATGTAATTTAATTGTGGTTAGTATGTATTAGAACTTCTTGATTAGTGAATTGTGCAATATTTTGATTCGCTTATTACACCTAAGCTGTGACTTTGTTTTTCTCCTTCAAATTTTTTTTTGTGCGATGTCAATGTCTGTCAAAAAACTTGCCAGACTCTTCGAAATTCTTCAATATAAACAGAATTTATCTAGATTAGAAATTAGGTTGGTTCCTAATAATAGCTTATATTGATAGCTGCGTTGTTTCAAGTTGTAGTGAAATACATAATAATTAAATGACCCCACATACAACAGTTTTTTTCATTCTTTAAACAACACTATTCTTTTGTTCGTTGTTTGTACCTCGTTTTGTGTCTAAAAACAAGTAGGACTTGGATACACTCACTCTCACTGGGAAAACTCTCAGGCTCGTTTTGCCACAAGCGATGTTCGTTTCTACAAAACACATGTCAAGCTCATTCATGCATTTCTAATTAATCAATTTGGTAATTCAAGTGATTTCTCGACCTCGATCTTTCCCATTCTCCAATTTCTCTCTTTCCTCTCCTCGCTCAATTTCTCGTAGTCAGGACACAAGTATTAATGGATATCCCTATCTACTTCCCGTTTTCTCCTCTCTCGCCCTTTTTCTCTCTATCACAATGATTGTGCCAGTTTAGAGTTGACAAGGAAAAACCATGTTGTAGCCCATTCCATTTTTCGATAGCCCGTATCCTCCCTCAGCTGAATACTATTTCTATGTTGTACACGAGTAACATTTTGCTTCATTATGTTCTATAAACGCCTGCTCGGTTTCGAATTGACGGCTTGTTGTGTTTTCATGTGAATCCTAAAGTCATAAGAATTGCGAATAACCTTTCAGCACTTTTACTGTCTTCAAGAAAGAACCCGAATCCGACTGACTACACTACTGCCAGCCCTACAGCCGCAACTGTACACAATTTACATACATGTACTTTCCAGCGAACGAGAGGGGTTATAAACGGTAATCGAGAGCAACTCTCTATCTCTATAGCGTACATTCTTACCAAGATTACACATTGTCGTGTGCTACCAGTTTTTGTTGCTGACTTAATTTTACGGTTGACTGAGCATCTTGTTGAGCCCCAGGAGGAGCTATATACACACAAAACAAACTAGTAACTGTATCGTCATGAAACCTTTCTCTCAATGTCTACTACTACCCATTTCATATAAACATTATTGTTCCGCCTCGTGTTCCCTTCCGTTTCTCCCCATATTCCTCCTTGTTTGTAGTGCAGAGAACAGAGAAACCGTTAGAGCAGTCTATTTTATATATAAAAAGGAAGAAGAGATAACACAAAAGGAAAAAGGAGAAAGAGAGTTCCATTCCGACAAGTATTTGGGCATTTATGCCAAATATCCTCGAGGCAAATACAAGCTTTATTGACGAAGGATTCGCTAGCAGCTAATGGGGAATAAATGGACACGGCATAAAAACAGATCTTGCACAATACACGTAAAAATATAAAGAAGATAGTAAAAGCATTTATACTACCAAAATACAGCATTTTATACACATATACATATGCCAATGCCGTTTTTCTCTAGTCATTTACAACGTACACACAACAACAGCACAGCGCGTGTACATACATACATACAACAACAACAACAGCTCAAACTATTTGGCTGGAAACAGTAATGCAATAATAGTTACGGAGAATATTTGATAAAATTGCACATTCGGGGTATGTATGCATTCGTGATTCTGCGTGGTATTTGGCATATGATCCATAAAAAGTGGAAGAAAACGTAAATACGCTTGTTCACTTTCTACTCTCACTTGTCATTCTCCAACGTGAATGTGCGTATCCCTATTAAACGGAAATTACAGTTTGGATTGTATGATTACGTCTCTCCTCTCCCTACACGCATAACGCCTGTATTAAAAAAGTGTATTCGTACGTTTTCTATCCATATTGTTCAAATTGTAAAGAATAGTGAGCCTACTATACATGTACGTATTATCCTGTTTGGGATCCTCTGCCTTGCACTTTTCTGCTTCATGTGTGTGTGTTACATATTGTGTTCTTTCCCAGAAGAGAGAGAGAGAGAGACAGAAATAAAGTGGGAAAAGGATAAAGCGATGGTGAATGTCTTGACATATACAATTTTGGAATTAATGTACCCATTCTTTGGAATTCACAATGGATATAATTCTATTTGCAGGCAATTGACAGACAGATCCATTCACGCAATATGACGTGCTCATTCAGTTGTAAATATTCAGGTCAATTCTTTCGACAGCTGCATTATTACTTTGATCAACATCTATATATGCCATTTACATTGTTACTAGACAGTACTAGTAACTTCTATTACCTATTAGTAGTAGCATTGATAGTACTACTACAAGTTGTGTATTAGTAAAATGCCTACGAGGAGTTTGAATTCGGTGTAGTTGGCATAGCCAACACCGCCACCACTACCATGCATTTCCCCGCAGAAAAGGGAAATACTGACTAAGTGAGAGCTGAACAAAAGAAACTTCATCGTCGTCGTCATCGTCATCATCATCATCATGTCATGCATGAATAAGGATATTACGGAATCGAGCAACTCCTTAAAAACTCTGTTCGTCTCATGACAGGATAAAAGTTGGCATTTCTACTATACAACATAGTATGCAGCAGACAGTGGATGTATATATCCCTTTTCCCGAAACAGGCAAACATTTAACCATTTTGTTCTCGCCAAAGCTGTAAACGTGTCAAGCAACAAGGTATACATTATAAACTACCTATTGTACATATAGTACTGCACCCCCAAAACGGTTGCCCATTTACAGGCTTCTTTTGAACCGAGAATCATATAATTTCTTTGTGTAGCTGGGTTTTTATCAGATATGACGATGGCGGCGCGTACAAGTACTGATCTAGTCAAGCATTCATGGAAATAAAATAGGTAGGTAATTTATAGCGACTAGACTCGTGCCATTGAAACTGATCTCTTCATTAAGCTGTCACTGCTTGTCATATTCTTCTCTCCTTTTCTTTCTTCTTTGAAATGATTGATTATTTGTACTTACCAATAAGATAATAAAAAAATCTTTCTCTGTTTTTATTTTGTCCAGTGTTCAGCCATTGTCGAAGGATATTTTAAATGGTCCTGAGCAACACGCCCTATTTTTACACATTTTTTCTGTAATGCATTTACTTAAGACAATTTATTGTGTTAAACTACAAGCACTGTTTTGCGCTTTCTCGGGGCATGCAATAGATAGATTTTTACATTTACACAACTTCATGAAATTATAAAAATGATTTTGTACAGTAAATGAATGAAATGTAAAATTAAGGCAAAATGCTGCATGTCCTGTAAACTGGTATATCTCAGTTATTTCCGCTCGCACCTTAAGTCACTCCAAGGAAATTGGAGAGCTATTTTGTACCCTGTAAGCGAAATGTTGCCACAAAGTATAATTTCGTAAAAGATTTTAAGTTTATTCATTTGAATGTCTTTAAACCAGAGATCACTGGAAACAAATTAGATACTACATACATAATGTTCATATCCACAAAACCGCAACAATACCCATGATGAAAATGATAAAACTTAATCAACAGTGGGGACAGTTTTCAGCTTGCAAACGCACGAACGGTGTACTACAGTTAGATTGTATTGTCATTTCCGGAGTCCCTAACCCTGCTTTTGTGGTTTCACTGGGTTCTTTACATTATATGACAATCTTTTCGAGAACTTTTAAATAATACTTGGCACCTATCTGTATTATTCAAGTATACATGTACTAAATATAGCATTATAGCAGAATATAGAATAGAATATTAAACCTGTAACTCGTACTTAGTACATTCATTCCTTTTCCATTATTCGTTTTTAATGCTACAAAGATCATGGAGTAAATTACGTTCCGTTTCGGTTAGTGTGGTACATTCAGAGTATACGCGAACTGTTCCGTTTATTCGTTGTGCTGAAAGAAGCATGTTTGTTAGAAGTAGGAAGATGTAAAGTAATCTCATATGTAGAACTTTCCATAAATTTTTGTCTCTCCACTTTTCTGTTCATTTCGTGTCACATCTTTTCTCTCTCTCTCTCTCCCTCGCTCGGGCTCTCTCATGAGTTGCTGCTGCTGTCGGACACACAAGAAACTTGCTCAGAATGAATACAAATGAATAAGGGAAAAGTCGGATGTTTTGTTACAAAAACTAAAAAAAAGTAGTCTTTGTGGTATGGCTGCCACTCGTCAACTCACATTATTTTTGTTGCGGCTTTTTATTGAGGAGGTTGAGAAGGAGTTTGTTGAAAAGTAAAAAAAATGTCACGACATACGCTGTTTATATACCCATCTACCGCAAAAAGTTTGGATCAAAATGCATTGTGGGCTTGTTTGTGCGGGAACTCGATATGATATTACCACTTTTTTTCAAGAAATTTAAACCAATGTATTTTCTTCTTTATTTGAGTGGAGAAAAGATAGCTGACTTTTTGGAAGCACTATGAATCTTGCGTAGATAAAAACAGAGTTGTGAGTGGGGTGTGTGTTTACGAATTGCGTGGCTGTCTATTTTCAAAAGACACACACGATAACCAGCAGAGAGGTACATAATATGCAGAACAGGATGTGGAGAATGACAAAGAGATGATTTTTTGGTTAGAGAGACGAGAGAGAAAGTTACTTTAGAGAATTGGCTGCTGACTCCAACTACTATACATAAAGTGTGGATTGTGCGCGCACACTGTGTTCCTAGTTCCTAGAGGAGAGGAACTCCTCCGTGTAGTTCCATTACATATACATATCTCAAGTAATCAGCAATAAAATAAACAGATGAAAGGATAAAGTTCGGCAATAGTAACAAGTCGCGAAAAGTTTACAAAAAGAGGAAAAATTGCCTACCTACTTATTTTTATGTACAAAACGAGAGCCTTGTACCATCTGAATTTTCCAGTCAGCGTGGCAATAGTAATTGTGATTCTAATTTATACCAACTTGTTTACATAAAAAATTTCAAACTTGTCAAAATTCTGGCAATTCTGATTTTAATGCGTCATTGTACAATAAAAGGAGTCATTCCAGGCTGTTAAGACTATTCCCCAACCTGTATATATATATAAACTTCACTGTGCTCCGTCATGTGGCATATATGCATTTAGAAAACATCAAATAGATAATTTACTTTACTTTCTCTACTTCATTCATTAGGAAAAATGTTAGAGTATCTCCACTCATACGTGCCTAGCAAGTAGGTGGACTTAAAATTTTCCCCATTGCGCGTCACAACAGCAACGTTGAAAAAGTCAAGACGGAATAGGAAGGGGAAATGATGGAAAAGTAGTTCTCCAGGGAATACTAGTAAAATTAATAAGCGACAAGGGAAAGACGAACTCTGATCCTAGTACACTCATCCCAACAAACATTTGCAGGATAGGTATAAACCCTGTTGGCAGTGCGAAGCGCTCAAGTTTCTTCTCCCTTTTATGGGAATGTATGTGTGTGTCCTATTACAATGAGTAGAAACCGCTGCTACTGCTGCTACTGCTACTAACAAGAGAAAAGTTGTATTTCACTTCCTTTTACTGTGAATACCTCGCATCTTTTCACCCCGCATCTTCCCCATTTATCTTAATATGTTTCTTAGATTAATACTTCCCATATTACACTCGTTTTATGCAATGTACGTACACATGTGCATAAATTTATGTCATAGAAAATGCATGAAACCTGTCTCGCCTTCAAGTTGACTAGTTTAGTTAAAAAGCATCTTCTTTTGCCACACTTCCTCTGTTTCTCTTCGCCAACATCTTTGGTATTATTATCACCCTCATGATCATCATCACCAGTTATAAAAGGACTAGTAAATTTTCAACGAAAAAAAATGAAAACTTTCCCTATCCCCGTGCATCGTCGTGCATATATCAGCTGCAAAGTCTTGAGAAAATGACTTACATGTTTGATTACACATGCAGGTATACGGAAATATTCCTAGCGTTTTTAATATACAAAAATATTTTGCCATTCTGTTTCCCTTTCTTACTATTAGTTGGCTGCCTCCGACGTCAGAAAGAACGACCTAATAATATCTTGTTAGTTGCCAGTTTAGACTGTCAGGTTCGCTGACAGGAACAAAATGAAAGGATTTTTCCCTTCAAAATATTTTCCCTTTTATCCTGTAGAGCTGAAACCCCGTGTCTATTTTCTTGTTGTCTCGCCCTTTTATTTATGACTGTGATGGAGCCTCAATACAAGCAGTTGGTGGCCTACAGAATAAACAAATATTATCGTTATACATGTGAAAAAAATTGAGGGCTGCTTGATCAATGTTATGCAAAAAAAATCCTGTTTTGTTGCGTGGGTTGGGATATATAGTGCGCTGAATAAATGGAAAAAGTGTGTTGCATCATCATAAATGTAGACGTATGCATACATCTACAGTGACGGTTGCACGCAATACACACGCAGCTGGAAAAATCCAAACGTTGCGTGTTTGATTTCATGGTTCTATGTAGCAGGTCCAGTCATTGCACAAATTCTTAGAAAGTCTAGACTTGAAATTTGGAAGGCTGGAGAAACACCAGAAATTTGTAGATAGTGACGACAGGAGAGTAAGCACTTTTTTTGCTGCCTGTGTTGACATTGGTTATTAGCGCTTTACACCGTATTTCTGGAGGAAATAAGCGAGAGAAAAAGCCACGAACAGACAATGACGCAAATTGTTGTTGTAGTTTGTATGGTGTCGGATTTTATTGTGTAACTTTTGAATGACAGCATTCCTTTTCATTGTTGCCTTGTCGGTCGACCTTCTATTCATGTATGTTATATACCTAAATATATTTGTGTGATGATAATACATACTTGAATGGTGCAGCAAACGGACCTGACTGTATTTTTTCGGGCTCCCCTACACAATCATCCTATTGATGCTATAAACTTTCCTAATTAAAACTATACAAACCGCAGCGCTACAGGACAATGTGGTTACAACAAAGCCTTGTTTCTTTTAAAAACTAAAACCGCATTGTGTAATACACGGAGATGACTTTGACCAAGGACAACATATATTTACAACGACAGGCACTCTAAAAAAACGGGTATATAATT
>JAHZNB010004511.1:0-17287 GCA_027744295.1 Callyntrura guangdongensis
TTTGAAAATGGAAAATTTTATGTCTTAGATATAGATTTCCACCATTTCTCACCAAAAGCATCTCATGCCAAGTGTGGCATATCATTGAAAAGCTCAAGAAAAGCTCTATCGACCACTATGCTCTGCATGCACAGTGACTTACATTCATAAGAGATATGGCTAAACGAAGATGCGTCAATAAATTTGGTTTTCCCCTCGTACTTACCTATCTATACCTTTTGTTTCTTAACATTAATGTATTTTATATACTCATACCCATATGCATGGCGAACAATATCGAATTGGGAAAAATTTCATTCGAATTTAGATCGACCAAACAACCATGTATTCATCCAAAAGCATGGTCCATTTAATGTTTTTGGGTGGTTTTTACACGGCTCATAAAGCCTTATTCTAAAACTGTTGAAAAGTTAACCACACCTTTTTGTGCTTTCTCCAGGATCATATTCCGATCGGTCGACGTGTTAGCTTTGATCCACTGGCTTTGTTACTGGACGCTTCCTTGGAAGGTGAGCTGGATTTGGTGGTGAAAACTGCAGGAGAGGTAGGAAATGTATCGGCAGCAAATGACGAAGGAATCACAGCACTTCACAATGCGATTTGTGCTGGACATTTTGACGTGGTACGATTTCTTGTTCAATTTGGGTGCGACGTGAATGCTCAGGACAGCGATGGATGGTAAGTATTTTACCGGAGGATTTGGATTTTGGTATATTTAGTCACAAATTTTCATTTTGTGTGGTGTGTAATCAATGCCTATTTACACTGCTTGTACCTTTTTATATACAGGACACCTTTACATTGCGCTGCATCCTGCAATAATGTGAGCATGGTCAAATTTTTGGTGGAACATGGTGCATGTATATTTGCAACGACGTTGAGTGATCATGAAACTGCAGCTGAGAAATGCGAAGAAGACGAAGACGGGTTTGGACCCTGCTCTGAATATCTTTACAGTAAGTGGGGCATCGTGATACTTGTTGTCTGACAGGTTCACAGTTGTTAGCTATGAGGCTATGACTAACTCAACTAATCTAATTATTTTGCAGGTATCCAAGAAAAGTTGGGTATAATGAATGGTGGCGTGGTTTACGCTGTTTTTGACTATGACGCTCAAAATTCAGATGAACTTACATTCAGAGAAGGTGAACGTCTTGTGATTTTAAGGAAGGGGGATGAATATGAGCGTGAATGGTGGTGGGCGTCTCTTGCAGAGAAGGAAGGATACGTTCCTAGAAATTTGTTGGGGGTAAGATGAGACACTGGTGCTAGTACTGCTTTAATTCTATATCAATAATATCGTTAAACAATAGGACCTTACCTGTGTAATATCAACTACATAACTTGTTTTTAATTGCAGCTCTACCCACGAGTTATACCCCAAAAAAGGAATGACAGTTAGCATAAGTGCCATTATAGCTCTATACGTCTAATATTTTCTGGCGCTGTAGTGACGGTGTAGCAGCAAGAGGAGCTTCAGACAAATATTGCCCAAAGGACCTCTCCACATAATGATAAAAATCGTTGATGCAACTTCTTAAATCAATTTAAAACTCGTTGATTAGTGCATTCACAGGCTTAATGTTTACTGGAAAGCAATGTTTAATTAATAACACATCCTCAAAAAATCAAAACAATTCACAAGGGTCACAAAACCTCTTGAGTGCCTCCTTTTCTAGATTAAAAATTAATACAAAACTTCACGAGTTGTGAGCAAATATGCAATACAAAAATGTTTTGAACTTGTAGTAGTATATTTCAGTTCAATTAAAACGTTTGGATGATAAATTTCTAATCAGACCAAAACTAAAAGCCACCTCCAAAAAATTTATATACATATAAATGGCGTGTGCCGCTGGTAAGTGTTACTAATCTTAACTACTTAATAAGTCATAAAAATGAATTTAAAATGTTTCATATCATTGTCCTCTACACGCAAGTGACGCAAGTTACTAACAGAGAGGCAAAGGTGATTCAAAGAAAATTTGAGCTGACCACGACCTAACTCATACAGACCCTGATTTTCTTGTAAAACGTTGATAACTTTGTACGACACATGCCTATGCCTTATCTAAACACTTTTTCTAGAAATAAAGTAAATAAAGTAGTCGATAATAAGTCTAATGATAAGTCTAAACTCTCGAAATATTTGTAAATAATTTCCACAATCCACATGCGTGTTGTGTGACACTTTGTGTTATAAGCAATCTCTTCGTCAGCCCAAGAATTTCTTTGGTCTTTGTTTTTGTCTTTATAATCCCTAGGTCGATGTTATAAATCGCGATTATTTTAAGTGTGTACGCAACTGTTTCTTTGTAGTTTGAAATATAGATAATATGTCGAAATCTGACGTTTGATAGCAGTTTGTCAATTTTTGTTTGAATGATCGATTTTTCTTGGCTTTTCCATTGCTATGAATGTGTGTTGCAGAAAAATATATTTGTGTAGAATCCGATGCGTATGTAATATTAGTGTTTGGTATTAAAGTGACGGAGGTATATAAGAACTTACTTAGGTTGACAGTGACAGGCAATCCACACTACTAATAGTAACACACTTGGAAAGCGTTGAATAACAAAATCTATGTATATGTATTAGGTAAATAAAAAACGTAATATAGTATGTATAGAAAGCAGAACAAAAAATAAGAGAATACAGCAACTATATATATTGTATTCGAAATAAGTTGAAGTCAAATGTGATATTAGTATGAGAAGGTTTAATATACAGAGAAAATGTTTCGTGTGAGAGTTTTATGTCCCCCATCATACAGTTAAGAAAATAAACGATCTATTGACGTAATATAGAATTTATATTAATAGTATAATAATATACTTATGCTGAAGGTAAGAACGATTACACTTACGTAAATTCAATGTTATTAAAGTGATCTTGTTTTATGCAAATGCGTACAATAGGAAAATAATAACAATATTGAATAAATAAAAAAAGTATTCACGAAAAGGAAACAACCGTTGTATAAGTTTTTCTCTCGTACCATCTATTCACAACAATGTCAATATTGCTACATTTACAAAGTATAAAAATTCATTTTATTGTTATAGCGCAGATGCACTCAAAGCTTATCTTCAATCATCTTGAAACACCTCTTCTTTGATTGACATAACTAATTCTTCACCATCGACAGGAGATCTCTGAAAATAAATTAGTAAACCCATAACGTGAGAAAAATCGTGTCATAATCATATTAGTGTTATTAATTATTATGAGAGAGGAAAACACCCGCATATTTTAAATTGCATTGCAAGAAAATCTAACCGGTTCATCTTTGATCATCTGCATGGAAGAAGCTGAAACACCGTCTATAGTCATGACCTCTCCATCATAATCACCATAATACACTTCCTGTTTAAGATTCGAAAAATTTTCACCACTTCCTAGTACAACATTTAGTATAGTTGGTGGCATACACGAACGCTAAAATAATTGGAAAACAAACCATCATCATAAGTTAAACGAAATTGGTATATGTAGCAAATAGTAGCAATAAATCTCGAGTTACTTTTTGTGGTGTAAGAGACATGAGATGATCCACTAATGACTGTTTTAAGTCTGCAGCTTCTTCCAGGGCTTGTTGTAGCTGTGGAGCAGGAAGATTGAGAAGAATTGGAGTGCTTTTCGGGATCGTTCGCTGACAACATTTAACAAAGCCCTCCCATACTTTAGGTTGAGTCCAAACCTACGAAAAAGTCATAAAATAAAAAAAGTAAATTTGCTGTAACTGGTTTTGACAATAACGTACAATACACATACTTGTTTGTTGACCAATCTTCCTAGTGTATTTAGAATAAATCCAGTCAGTTTGGGATGCAACGCTAAAGTCTGGATGACAGTTCGCATCAACAACGTAGGCAGAGGGGATTGCTCCAAAAGTTGGTTAATAACCACAGCAAGAATTTCCGGAGTGTACACTTCCGTTTCATTAAAGCATAGGGAAGTTGCTGAAATAGTACAATACAGCGCTGTAAATATGGCATACAGTGACAAGAAGTATTAATTTTTTTATATATAACTTGTTAAATACAAATACCTTTAATAACAGTCTTAACGTCACATTTTGATACATCAATATTATGGAGAGCTACCATTAGTTCAACAGGAGTAATGGGACTTGCATGTTGAGTGTTCGCGTCAACGTGAATACCCAGCAGACGGTTAAATACCTAATAAATAATTTAATAATTCATAAAAAATCAGTTTCATACGTTTTCAAAAGTACTAAGCGTTTCAAGAAATGCATAAAAAGTATCATTACTTCTTTAACTACAACAGGATTCAACTTAATTAATTTAGGAAGAGCCGTCAATATTTCCTGCTTGGTTAGACCATTCAAAACAGGTATAAGGAAGCGCACATCTGAAACACGTTTAGCATAAAGATTTCTGACTCGATTCACCAGATCCGCACTTGGAAGAGCTAAGGGAAAATAATGATTTGATTTTAATTTGAAGTCTTTTTTAATAAACAAAATACAAATAACAAAAATATTACTTTTATCGGTAAGAATGTGAATAATTTTTGTTATGATGGTTTCGGCTCCTTTGGGAAATGTATCTAGCAATTTCATCAACTCTGGAGAATCCATTCCCATATTTCTAATTGGGGTCTCAACGTACCTCAAAATACTACGTTTGACATCTGCTGTTGTTTCAACGTATACTCTTGCCAGTCTACAAAAAGAAGGAAGCATATATCATACACAAATTCTTGTAAGCGCAACTTTAATTAAATAAAATTATGATTGCTTACTCATGAATCAACGAACTCTTTATGTTAAGAAGTTTCAAGTACAGGTTTAAACATGCTTTCACAAGATCATCATTCCATTCTCCAACAGCATCTTTCACACGCCCCAAATCTTCAGCACAAAGTATTTCAGGTGGTTTTGATGACCTTAAATAGTTGCAATAAACTTGAACTTGATCCTCAATTACTTCACGCGTGCTGTCCATTTTTTCGTGTATTTGTAAAATGGAGGAAACTGCATGACCGCGAACCTACAAAAGTTTAGTATACACAGCTAAAATACATATCCATAATGTAATTGACAGAGTGGTCTCTCTTTACTAAAATGATATCGCACCTCTTCAATTGCATGTACACAAAAGTGCAAAAGTGCGCTCAAATAATAGATTTTCTTCGGCCTGTTCAAAGCCAGCTCAAGAAATATTTGCATTCCTTTAGCTGCATGTGTTGGCTGACTCGCCAATGCTTTCAAAAGGTCTAACCCTTTATCGGGAACAGTGGGAGGCTCAAGGTACAATTTCCAAGCTAAGCTGATATTTAAAAAAAAATTTTTTAAATACAAAATACGAAAAGTTTGAAAACGTATGCATAGTTGATAGTGGCGATAGTTCACACCTTGTTTTTTCTGATTCTACATTACAATCTAAAATACCCTTCATCAAATTAAAAAATGTCCATTCGTATCTAAAAAAAAAGAATGATTGAATTACATATAGACATTCAAATAGCATGTAAATAGAAACTGACAAGTGACGACTTGTAAGACGAATACCTATCAGAAGTTGACTCGTGTTTCATTGGCAAAGATTTGGACACGAATTCTTGATACAGACAATACTCCGTAAAGAGCCAACTGATTCCAAGCTCTAATCGATTTTTTATGTCCTCTTGTATGTGTTGCATAATTACTATACAAACAGAAGATGATATAAATGAATGGTCTGCGTGTTGGATTTCGACAAAAATAAAAATAATTGAAAATATTCAGCATACAGTAGCGTAGTTCAAAAGTTGAACTGGCAGCGACAGAGCAAATCAGCCTCACTTTTACAGCATTAAGATTGTGGTTTGTTTTAAGAATTCGTTTAACAGCTCCTGCCAAATGTCGCTGTCTTTCTTCTTGCGTTAAAGGTTTCGTAACCTCGCTCAATTTAAGAGCTTTGGGAATCTTCTTTTTAGATACGCTCGTTGTAGGCTGCAGTAAAGATATTTTCTTCTCTTTTTCCGGAACGACAGTATGAGACCCAGATACCAGACTAGGAATTTGAGTAGGTTCGTTTTCGTCATCATTAGTTTCCATCTAAAAATGTAAAACTTGTACTATAGTACATCTTTTTAAATAAAAATATCAGCTATCTACATACAATCCCTATTCATCGTATACCATACACTTACACGTCCAATTTGTAAAGCAGCTTCTGGACCCAGTTGCTCTGCAGTAATTTGAGCCGCTAACAATCTGGACACATGTTTGATTTGGTTGTCGGTTCCAGCAACTTCAATGGGAGTAAAAGCCGAGACAAAGTGAGCAGGCATCGTTTCCGGTAAATTTTCCTTAATTGAAATTTAAAAGTTGTCTCATAAAACTGCTTTGTCAATAAATGCTAACATTTTATTGCAAAAATATTTATATTTTAATACCATTGATGCTACAACCAATTCAGCAACGGTCTCAACAGAAGATAATTTCTCAAAGAGGAAATATTCAAATTCTGACAAATCTTGTTTGTTCTTTTCAGGTGGCTTATCAACATCTTCATCATCATCATAATCTTCTAATACTGCCACTTGTTCTTGAAGTCGTGCCCGTTTTCTCTGATTACTTTCTTCTTTCTCTTGTTGCGCCCTTTGTCGTTTTCGCTTTTCTGCCCTAATCTGATCCCAATTTGGAAGAGCTTTATGTAGCTACAAAGAGTTTTTAAAAATTATTTCGACGCAATATTACGATTAAGAAAAAGCGATGTCGTATTATTGACTATATTATGGGCTTTTTACAACTACGTACTTCCGAATTGGTTGCGCCCAAACTTGTCAGCAATGTTGTTATGTTGTCATAAAAATCGATGGCCCTTGGGTGCCGGAGTAGCCCTATTAACTGGACTTTCATGAACTTCTTAACAGACGTAACTTGCGATCTCTCCAAAGTTGGTGGAAGTATAACTTTAAAAATCATAACAATACAATGTTGACCAATAAGTCAGGTACACAAACGGTTAATAAAATTTAGAGGTTTCAAAATTATCCTGATGCTCGTTCCTACCAATCAATTTCTCCATAGCCGTAACCACCCTGCCCATAAGATGTGGCCGCATCTTAGAAATTATAACAATGGAGCCCATGCATGCCATTAAATTTACACTTGTGGCATGCCTAGATGCGTGAAACTTAAGAAGCTCGTCAAAAAGATTCCTAAAATAAAAGAACACGAATTCAAAATTTCAACTATGCATACATATGTTCGACCCTCCTTAACAAGAAATTTAAAAGACCTTGCATCTTCTTCAAGTTTCCTCGGTCTAGCCACCTTCACTGTAATAGGTACATCGTCCAGGCTAAAATCATTTTTTCTTTTAAAACTATCCTGCTCAGATGGAGTTTGAAGCAGAACAACTGACTCTATGAACTTGACAGCAAAAGTTCTAATACTGTTTGAGACAAAAATATTTCAGTTTAATCCTAAGTTATTGGTCGACGTGAACAACTTAAAGTAACAAAATTTCAAGTTTGAAGTCTTCATTACCCATCAAGATCACTGTCAATTAATTTTATTATGTATTTCTTAAGATCGCAAACGGCGCTCCAAGCAGCTTCCATATCTTCCGTAACAGATTTGGACCGACATAGCCACATTAAAGTAAATCTGTACAGTTTCGCAGTGACCTGAATAGCTTTCTTTTGGACTGTCACGGATTTGTCTTGCAACATCATCATCATGTTATGTAGTACTTTTGGAATTGTCTCCGGATCTGTTTTACTGTATGCGAGAATATATGATAATAATATACATGCTTTAGGCTACAACTAAGATTGTGTTCCTAATTTTAAAAATATGAGAAAGCAAGCACATTCTTAAAGCAGTGGCATGCTCCTGTCAACTAACCATGCATCCTCTACAAATTCTAGAATATAACATCGTATTTCCGCATTATCATCAGTCTGAAAATCAAGCATTTCGTTGAGAAAATTATCCAATAGAGCAGGCTGTTTGTTGATAATAATTTCCTTGACTCGCATCAAATTTTCTAACTTATTCTTTTCACTCGATGGAATAGTTGCCTTCGTAAGTAATTCGGCTACCTAAAAATTTAAGTAATTATGTACATGATATTAGTATATACATGACAATAGATATAAATGGCTTTTTTTTTAATTTGCAGACTTTACCAAATTGGCCTCTATTTCATCCTGGTAGTCATTTTGTTCAAATGACTCGTGTCGCACAACTTTGGTAGGGGAAGATCCACTTCCCGAACCTCCAAATGCACCAGAAGTGGATCCCAACGAATGCTTTCGACCGCCCTGAGAGGGTCCACCTGAAGAAGAGAGCCGTCTTCCGGGCAAATGTCCACTGCTTTCATCCTCATCCATGTAGTCAGCGCTGGATTCTATGTAAAATTGCGCTGGCGCGCTGCGCTGATGATGATAACTCATGTTTGATGTAACCTGTATCAAACCTTATAGAAATCTGTAAATACATGTAAGAAAAATTTGGAATTAATCCACCTTGGTTGTTGGGTTTTTATTTTTTTCTGACAAGAAACGGAAAAACAGGAACGCCACGCGCAATTTCTATAAGCTCTACCTAAGAGTCAAGCCCTGTATGCAACTTGTATTGTTCAACTTCTCAACAAGCACATACATACTTGTATAGCAGCTAAAATAATTGTGCATTGGAATTCGATGGGATATAAGGATAAGTAGTATCAAAGTCAATGACTGCTACGCGAAATGAGAAATTTGTCTCCTAATTATCCTAAAGTCTCCTATAAAAATTATGTACCTACTCCCCTCCCCGTCCCGTTATATCCTAACATGAAGTAGGTCGGTCGTCGTATGTTCCATTTGCACTTAATTTTTCTTTCTTAGCTCTATTTTCCTTTCCATTTCTTATGTTGTAGATGTTTAAAGTGTTAGTACGCAAAACATTAATATATTTGCATTTTTTCTCAGACAAGAACTACAAATTGAAAAAATTGTGCCTCTATATCCGTGCATGCTTTTCGCTGTTTCAACAGAAGCATGTCAAATATCAACACATGCAAAACTTACTGACTCCAAAACAATTAATTATAATTGTTCAATTGTCTATACAACTGACATATATTGTAGTCATTCTGACTTGACTTATTCCTGATTTGACCTGTACTACCAACCACTAAGGAGTCAAACGACAAATGAATATTACAGTTTTTCAAACACCTCTTGATCTGCACAAATACTGGCTAGTGATTGGTAATGATTATACAATCTACGTCCATCTTCAAAATATATACTTTTACTTTTCAAGTTATAATGCTGATTTGCTGAAATATGAACTTCGGTTTGTACATCAGCTGATCAACGGTAGCCTAATATTACATATAAACTTATGAAACCACATATGGCTATAAATCAAACATACTGAACAAACAAAGTAAAGGAAAAACTAGTGAATTATTTAAAATCACTAAAATATTATTACCAAATTTACCTAGATTTAAATGTAAACTGTCAGCAATTCATTCGTAATCAGTCAGTCATTTTTTACGTACCCTACTTACAACCGTATACCAAAATACGTTCGTATACAGTCAACAGAACAGAGTACACTTTGGAGTAACAACTTAGCGCTTATTCGCCTGATAAAATAGCAACTTATTTGCTTGCTATTATGTTCAGCGTTTTATATAACGCATTGTTATATTCCTTTCTCAGTTTAAATATTAACGTTTTTATGTAAATTCGGAAAAGATTTCTAAAGCATTTGAAGTGCTCCTTCTGTCTCCCTTAAAAACGAAAGCTCGCTCTGTTCTATGTTGAAGGCTAAGGCTGGCTGATACCGTAAAAGTAAAAACAAGTTATGTTTTGCCACAGTTGACGCATAAAGTGCGGGGCTACTTGCGAGATGTTGGGTGTGAAAACTACAAGCAGACGGTAAATAAATCTACAAAGTAATTGTAGCAAAGTGACATCACTTGAATTGTGATTATTATTAGTGTTATTAATTCAACTCTCTGGATTATTGTTTATATTATAATGATATGATTTTCCTCCATCGTATTAGGCCGTTCTTGAAGAAAAAGGGATTTTGAAATTGTTTTCGGAAAACGATAAGTATGGTTAAATGGAGCGTCAAAAACCTTGAAAACCTAGTCAGTATGCTATCCTGGCTGACTTCAACGCCAATACTGCACTGAATGGATGCCTACTTTACTTTTACTAGTTTTATTAAGTGATGAAGTCAATTATTTACTTCACGTTGTCTGTCTGTCCGTCCGCATCCAAATAGCTCGAAAACGATTTCGAATTTTGAAATTCTGATTTTGCCAATAGATTCCACATCCCTTAGGATCCCTTGTTGGAAATGATTTTCAGGAGTTTTCAGGTGAAGCCATGTGGCGCCCACAGGTCTTAAAAATGGTCTCTCGGTTTAACTCAGTAACGATTAAGAATTTAGAAGTTCTGTTTTCACAAATCGGTTACACATTCCCTGTGGAGTTAGGAAAAAGGTTTTGGAGGGAGGGTTGGTCACAAACACAATCAAGTGATTACTTCGTAACTTTGCTTATATTACGTTGTAGGTTTATTCATATTACCAATTGTAATTGCATTTAATTTGTAATTTTGGAACGTTGTCTTTTTTAGTATATTCATATAAACGAAACCTTTGGAAAAACATTAATAATACGCCGTTCATTCGTTCGAAAATAACTACACAGTTTGATATTTTTCAATTTATTGTACGTAGAACGTAACATTTTTCTAATGTGTATCTATTTTAATTAAATGCGCATATCGTCATAATTATCGTAGATCCATTTCCTTTCCTAAACAACGATCATACACTTACATTTTACATATCCATGATTTCAAACGATACTATTATATATATACGTATATTACTTTTATTCTACATTTATTTATTTACATGTTTCTACTATTGACTGAAAAACTAATACATATATGGAAATTCATTTTCTCGATAGTTCCAATTTCGAGCAATGTATATAACGTATTTAATAGGGAAACTTACAATAATATATGGTTTATTGTGTTGTGTAAATATGTGTAACACATGTTACAAAGGGAGCGATAATATTAATATTGACGAGAACTGTTTGAACAAAATTCAATTTATCAAAGTAATTTTCAACTTGACTATGGGGTTATAAATGAATGCAAGTATATTTTCATGTGGAATGTAGTAAACAAGTATTATTGAAAATATTATCAGCTACAACATGAGCACCAAGTTGTGCTGCCAATTTCAAACAGATCGTATGAAATGTGACGGAAACTCTTTTAGTTGTAACCTAGAATAATAAATCTTCATCGTGATGGTCATCAAAAATGTTTGCAGATTCCGCCATTTCTAGTCCTGCCTTTTTCTTTTCTGCGCGTAACTTATCGGATTTAGCACGGGCAATCTTTTTCTTATCTTGAATTTTCTTGAGCCTGTAAAACTCCTCACGTTCCAGTTCATCCAATTCAGATATAATATACGCTAGAGTTCGTTCAATGCGAGGAATGATCACTGCAAATATTTGAAAATACTATATTTAGTAAATAAAGTATTCAACATTCTATTGCTATTGCTGCATACAATAAAAATTTCTTTGAATAACGCCAAGTGTAAAATTACACAGACCGTGTTCAATAGCATTAACACGACGATTTGTAACTTTAATAGCCTCATCTAAAGTCACAAAAGATGTTTGCAAAGACGCCAGATCGACGAGGAGGTTGATTGCTTTTTGGTAGTTTTTCTTAAGCTTGGCGAGTTGTTGACCACCTCTAGCCAACCCTGTAAGTTCATACGAATCTCCACCCTCAAAATAGGACTCAAAGATTGGCAAACTTACACCAGCAACATTATCTTTCTTGGTGCGAACCTATATACAGATCGGTTTATTAGCGCTGATCATTAAACCCACACTATTATATATTTAAATTTTATATTGTACGAAAACTACAATTTTACTTTAATCTGGGCCCTAGACACATTTTGCAAAATTTGCTGATTAAAGTCACCAGTTGCAAATTTTGCTTCCGCAAGAGAGAAAGCTGCTTCTTTCATTACCTCCCCCATTAGAGTCTTGGTCTAGGACATACAATGTAATAAAGTCAACATCTATATAATACATGATGAAATTTTACACTGAGTAATAAGCCAAATAAATAACTGAAATATGTCTTGTCTCATACCTCAATTATCTTCCCAAGAATTAACCTGAATCTCATTTGCAGTGCGTCCGCTTTTTTCTTTAATAAGCTGTGACCAGTTTGTGCTCCCTTTAAACGACCCTTCATCAACGTTTGGGCTCTGAAACAATACAAGATTATTGTGATAATTCAATTCAGCTTCGTCGGCAATGGCTACACTTACTTAAATAAAAAACACAATACGTTTGTTAATTTTTATAAATCTGTTTAATGTTAAAAAAGCATTGATTTTATACCCTCTTGAAGGAAACACATTAATCCTGTCTTTTCCAGACATGTTCTTTTAGAATTAGAATCGAATTGTTGGGTGGATGGATGGTGTTTTTGAAACTTCCAGGACAGGAACTATTACGCCTTTTCGGAACCTCGATGATAGATATGAAATCAAAACGAGGAGACGATGAAAATGATGCAATACTGCAAATATATAAAACTTCTAAATTTAAGTTAGCAAAATAATATGTAAAGTTATAAACAAATTTTTATAATTAAAATTAAAAATAATCGTTTACAAACTACAAACCCTCTCTTGATACCTTTAGGTTTCAGGAACACAACTATGTGACTACTTAGAATGCTAGTCCATTACCAGCGAGGTCTAGCTTGTTTCAGTAGTAGTACTTTACGCTTACCATCTTTAGGATTATATTACAGGAGAAGTAGAAACAGATGACACGGATATGCTAAACCAAACCAGCAAGGCGTTTCCCATTCCCATACTGAGTATGGCATGGCTTACTCACCTAGCGCTCGTCCTCGTCTATGTGTATATATGTTTATATGTATATGTATACGTATGTAAGCGCACGCACACCACCTAATAATTAAAAAAGACATGGTCAATGGTATAAAAAGATACGCAGTAGTAGTATTTGTGGTAGGCAGTTTTTTCTTTGTCAAAAGTATATCTCTTCTCTTCCACTAAACTGAAATTTCTATCAACATCATCATCGTAATAATGGGTGTACATACTACAAACTACAACGTGCAAACATGATCATATTTACTAAACGAGGTTCATGGTTCATGTGCATATTTGCAACTTTCGCGTTATAAAAGGCAAAAAGGAAATTATCGGGGTTGACGTCCACGAATGTTTTTTTGAATGTAGAATGTTGTGACAAAATTAACTAAATAACGACACAAATTTATGCATTGTTTCTAATTATGGATTGGATTTTCCTTTAATTTTGAAATTCACAACAAATTGGCATTAAACCTTTTCATCAATTAATTGAATCAATACATGATCGACTTGTAAATAAAAATTCAATATTATTTTCAATTATGACAATACTGTGGTAAAATTATTAATCAGTATAGAAATGCTAATACTACAAATTAGATACCACACGAAAAATAAGTTACTCATGGTTATACAAAAATATATAATAAATCTAGAAGGAAACTCTGCACTATGTTAGTAACATAATGTTACTTTTACTAAATTTATATTGAGTTGTGGTTATTTTTTTATAATACTTTTAGTTACCTGCTCAAATTTACTTGAAAATAAATTTCCCTTTCGTTAATAATCTAGTTTTGATTTTATTCTTCCCCAACGAATGACAAAGATTTTATTAGTGCGCACCCTCTCCTTGGTTACTGACTTCTTCAACTTCAATTCAACTCACTTTTCAAAGCAATGTCCGCAGTAGTAACTTTACTGTATCCTCGATTGTTTTAACGATACTGAACAGAAATGGTGGCAGGAACATGGATTAAATATAATTTTTCGAGCTGCTCGTGCTACGTTGTACGTACGTAGCGTTAAGAATGACTAATGCAACAAGGCAAGGCGAAAATGACGATGCATAAAACCAAAACGTTAGTGTTCGTTCGTGTTCGTGTTGTGCAAAAGCAAAAATAACGTTACGCATTTACTAGTACTAGTAGTAGTCTTAGTGGTTGCAGTTGTGTGGATCTGTTGTGTTGTTTTGTGTATTACTAATACTACTACTAACTACTGCCTGCAGGCAGGCTGCAGTGCAGTATAGTAGTAGTAGTAGTACTTTTATCTGCTGCTCTACTCTACTCATGCTAGTCGTGCTAATAGAAAAAAAGCCTGTAGAAACCAGAAAGTCATTTCCGAGATACCGACGCGACGTATTGAGATTATGCTGCTGTGATGATGATGAATAACGAATATAACGATGATCGATTTTTGCGCTGAGGTTGGTAACCCAAAGCACTGCCTAGCCAACTCTACAGGCAACGACGACGCAACGTTGCGTCGTTTTGTAATATAATATGAGGCCGGCCACTTTGCTATTACTGTGAAAGTGACGATGTCACTTATTAAGGATCCTTTAGATCCTCTATAAAAAATGGTCGTCGCGTCTGGTCCTTCCGTCCGCCCGTGCTCTATATCTTGTTAACTTATGAAGGAAAAGGAATTTTCGAATTCTCTTTTCGCCAGTCGATAGATATGGACCATACCTCGATCAAGTTCGAAGATGGGTTCATGGGGTCAAACTTTAATCACGTCCAAATGAGCTCAAACTCGGTATACATGTACTTCTTATGTACCTAAACTAGTATACCATATTTTTTATTCAAAATGGATGACTCCACCGAACTCTACATGTAACCAAAGGTCAATTATTGTTTATCCCATAACTCCAACACGGTTAATCCGTTTGGGGTGGGGTTTTCGACTATCGACTAACAATGACAAGGGCGAAAGAACTTTGAAGGTATATTTGAAGGGAACTTAGGGAGAACAAAATTCTTGTAACTTTATTCTATATGTCCTTCCGTACGTGCAGAGGTGGTGTAGAGTTGAGCAGATGTGAGCAGTAAGAAGTTAACTGACAGGTTTAGTTGGAGGTTAAGTTTATTTTTTCACTTAGGACTGATCGTACTTTACAGTTTACTAGACATTTATTGCCTGTGGGTTTTATGCTTATTTGCTGTGGGAAAACTTTGTCTCGTTTGCTAATGTCTAGTCTGTATAGGGAGAATGTACGAGAAAGTCCCAGAAAATATAAAAACTTTGGTAAACTGTAAAATAGTCACATCCGTTTAATTAATGTTTAAAATGCTTAATGGTGATGATTAAATAATTTAACTTAATTGAAATGTTTGACGGCCCTGGAGGTCAATCGGGTCAACCGAATTTGGTCAAACTTTGCAAAACGTCATAACCATCCATTATGAATCTGCACACCAACTTTTAGCCATATGTCATATGTTGAAATTTTAAGTGACCCCCCATTTTACCCCAAATGACCATCTTCGAACTAATCCGAGCTATTGACCATATCTATCGATTGGCGAAAACATAATTTCAAAATCCCTTCAAAAGTTATCGTGCAGACGGAAGGCCGGATAGCCGGACACGATGGAGGAAAATTATAGCCACATAGGATGTGACTAAATAAGTTGCGATCAGTGCAACAACGATTCTGTATTGACATTTCAACTTTCATTGTTTCATTGTCTACATTCTAGATCTAGTCATTCTTTCATTTTGCATATATAGTTCGCCTGCGCATTGACTATCTTTTTTTGTTTTAAAATCATGAAATCCCAACCTAACCTAACATTACAACATATCCTAAAAAAAATGGTAAGGGTCCTCCTTTGCATTTTTTACTATTTTTTTAAATCATGAAATATTAAATTATCTTACCTAACCTAACTTAACCCAATTTAAAAAAATTGAAAAATAGCAAAGGGTCCCTCCTAAGAAAAGATAACTCGTATGGTAATATAACAGGAGGAGTATAGTAAGATGAAATGTGAAACAACGGAATCGTTTATCAAAGAAACTAAACATCGAAAAAGACTAACTGAACGAATACGAGACTCTAGTGCAGTGGAGTTGGGATTGGGAACATGATCAATTGAAACGAGGAAGCGTGAAATGAGGAAATGTGAAAAGTCGAAGTCGTATGCTTCTCTTCTGTGTATGAAAAGAAAATGTGAACGGTGTCAACGATAGCGAAATGGCATTGCATAATTTAAACGGGTCGACCCTAAATCATAACTCTTCCGACCCGATAAATTTAATCTTTTCTTCAACCCGACCCGACCCGTACCTCCACAGACCCGATCCGACCCAAACCCTGTTCACAGGCTATAGGGTCGGGTTGTCGGGTCGGATCGATCTGACCTCAGTTCGAGACGGGACTTTTGTCAAACAATCCCAAATAGCTCGGGCTACAGCGTATTGCAAAATGGTTCCATATATCTTCCGCCTTGCGTACTCTATAGTTTAAACTTTATAAGTCCCGTAAGCGTAGTTAGGGACTTTCTGAGATTGGAATCATGTCTGTCTGTCTGTCTGATAACACTATAACTTTTGTCTACCTGACATAATCGAACAAAATTTGGTACACAGGTCAATATCTCCCTTGGTATTGAATTTCAACCCCAGATGTCACTTCTGACCGGATATATGGGGGTCACAAGGTCACATGCATTTACAATTGCATGTTCACTTGTACAGTATCGACGACGCTGCGCTACGGGACTTACATATCTGAGTGTTACACTCATCTCGTTTTATTCCACAATATCATTGCACACATGTTCAAATTCAAATTCAACTTTATTATTACGTACGCCGATGAATCTAGATTCATTGGAGTATTGAGCTTAGCGTGTTTGTCTGTCTGTCATCACTCTACAGGCCAAATGCATCAGCCGATTTGGCTCAAATTTGGTACACACAGGTACCTTAGACTAGTGGGATCTCTGGGATATAATTTGAGCAAATTTGGTAAACCCCCGGGGGGTCAAAAATTTAAATTCAACCAAAATGGCTCAAATTTTGTATAGCGATTACAAGGTCGACTGATGTATAAACTGTCATCGGCGTCTCTCTCTATACAGCGATTAAGCCAGTTTATTAGCACTTCTGAGAATGCTAAAAAAGAAAAAAAAACACCACAGTTTTTTGTGCATAGGTGAACTGGGTCAAATACCATTGCCACTCTGCCAGCCGTCTCTGGACTGCGCATAGTATACTCACACTAGGAATACCCGTTACATGCGGACGCATGTAATTGCTAGAAAACGCCATTCTCGTACAATTAAAATTATATAAAAGCTGCAAAACTTTCTGAAAAGGAGCCAAAATTCAAAAGATTTC
>JAHZNB010004512.1:0-11546 GCA_027744295.1 Callyntrura guangdongensis
CAAGCTAATCAGCCCTCAAGTAGCATGTCATTAGAAAGCCCAGAGTCTCCTCTATCTAATACTATGTTCCGTAGCTTACGTAAAGATTGATGTGCTAAAATATCGACTCCGAAAGTTGTCGCAAGACTTTCCGAAATCACTACGTATATCTGTATATTATGCATAATAATACGATGTGAAAGGGAGTATATTAGTTAAAATAGAGAAAACTTCTATTCTGTAACAGGAGAAATAAAATAATATCTAATGCTACAAGCTAATGATGGTTTTGAGGTAAATGAGGAAATTATACGACTCCTTATATAAATTTACGAAGGATGAGTGCACTGAGACTGATGTGTTAAAATCTTACACACCTTCGCAATATATGATTCATTCTTTTAGTTTGTAAATAAAAACATGTCGTCATAAAGCTAATTTGTTTGTGCGAGCAAACAACGCAAGTTTCATTCGGTTGTAAAAATGAATTATGTCTACTGTTGGGAAGCAAATAAATGAAGCAATCTATGAAGTCCGATCTCTTTATGTTCCTCCAGACGTGTATAAGGAAGTTTCGGAGGGCGTCTTGTTTCTCATGGGCATCAGAGACATGTCATGGAACAGTATGAAAGCTAATTTGGGTTTTTTGGGGTACATTCCTGGTAAATCCATTAAGGCCTACCGCAGGTACATCAGATTTGCTCAATATATATTTACCTTGCGAGATATTGCTGCTTCTCGTGTGTGTTTGCATTCTTTCATATAAAAACGTTCGATAACAAACAAACCAATCCGGCCAGTCAACGTGCAAATGTGCAAAATCTTTTGCATGTTCCGTGAACTTTTGACATTACCAGATAGAAAGAAGAAGATCCGTTGTTTGGTGGCTTATACATTACGTAGATTACCAAACCATGACTGTCCTATGTGTTTAGCCTCCGTACCCTAGCAGATTCTGCACACTCGTTGCCGTGTGGTATCTTGTATGCTATTACTATAACGTACTTTACGTTTTTTCAGTACCAGTACTACAAATACCATACCTTCTTTGTTATTTATATATTTGTGTATTATCACTTTTACTTTAATTCTCTCACATCCCATCACGAAAATTTGTTTTTTGAAAATGATGCGGGTAATGGTTGTGATCAAATTTTAATTGTTGTACGAAATAATTGCTCAGCTCCTGTCTTAGCCTTACATATTACCTAATGCTGATTAGTTGGACCAATTTCCATTTTAATTGGTTGCAAGTTACAACGAGTTGCTAGGGCAAAATGCTAGGCAACAAAGAAGTTATCACTACGCGTTTTCCCATTGACCATATGTCTGTTTTCAGTGAGCAGTTTCAATCGGAGCCAGGTAAGAAAGCTCACCTGTTCGGATATAACATGATACATGAATTGTGTTTTTGTGTGAATGTTTACTTCAAATTCAATGCTTACTGTTAATTCAAATTCCAAGTCACTTATTAATTCTTTGGTGATTTGGTATTTTTTATTGCTGTTATTCCTTGACTGAATAGTGCAACTCCGGGAAAGGGCCAGGGAAATGTTTGATAGGCAATCGTTTAATGACCGCCATGATCTGTTAGAAGGACGGGTTCCACGGCTGACATCTACGGATTTGACATCACTCTTACTGATAACGGTGGCATGATTGCAACAGATGGTAATGGTTTAGTAGCACTCCTTTGTCCGAAAAGAGGCAAGTCAATTGGTTTAGTTACGTTACATAGACTCATGCACGTGCATTATCTTTGTCATTATTCATGAAATCATGAAATTTTGTAAATCATTTTTGACGTCTAAATTTATTTATTTTAAAATATTCTATATTTTTAAATTTTATCAATTTCCTGATGTAGGTTGCAAGGAACCACCAATGCAGAATCAATTGTATTGTCCCATACACTGCCACGGTCCTGTGCACAAACCAGAGGCTATCATATCGCGTAAATTAACAGCTGTTACGAACGGCACCTCAAGCACATCCGCTTTAGTTCCTCGATGTTTGCCTAGTACCGCTAGTGTTATTTTATATGACAATCAGCAATCAACGTCTGGATGTAACAGCAAAGCTCTGTCGGGTGCCAATCTACCATCATCATCTGGCAGCGTTACTGTTCAGCCGGAGTTACCGATTTCGAAAAAAACCATGGCTAGCACCGAAAAGTCCAGAAAGTCTGCAGTTCCTTAATTCGCTTCTACCAAAAAGCCGCAACGAACGTTACCTCTGAGTGGGTTATTTAGTCTTAGGAAAAAGGTGTCTCCCAAAACTGCATCAGGAAAAGGAGCTGGAGCAGTCCCTACACTGGATACAGTGTCAGGGAATCGTACAAAATTGGCCAATACATGGAAAAGGTCTACCCTACATACCAATAATATTGGATACAATCCAAAAAGTTCCAATCTTATGGATTCGGTTACCATGTTCAATCCAGACTTGCCTATGCAGGAAACAAGCACGAGTGGAAAAACTGTGCTTAAAAACAAACCTGTAAACTCTCGTGAAGAAAGAGTTGGTGTGAAAAAATCGGTTGCCTGTGTTGATTAGGATGAAACCTTTCATGAACAACCATATGTTGTAATGCGTGAGAAACGGAAGGATGACGATCTCCAACTAAGCGATGATGAAAATGAAGTGTTTTTGATAAAAAAAAATCCCAAATCTAAAGCCTAAAAGACCAGTATCAAACGCCAAATCTGCTTTAAGCAACGTCAACGTTGCACCGGAAGTCCTGCAAGTCGGAGACAATTGTAAAATGGTCAGCACCTCCAGTTCTACTATAACAAGTTTAATTACTCGCACATCTGATGCAACCATTGGAAATATCGGAAAAGAATCTGCTAGGAAAGGTATTAAGAGTGGAAAAGACAGTGCTGATAATGGTGTTAATACCTGGAAAGACACTGCAGAGCACGGTATTAATACCAGAAAAGCCCCTTCTGCAACAATGATTAGAAATACTGGCAACGACAAGACCACAAAAAGTGTTGAAACTACCAAGCAAGTAAAAATGAAACAAAATAATGGACTCAGCTTGTCCAGGGGCAAAGCAAAACATCCATTACACGCTAGAGGAAGTGTTGACGCCAAGAAATCAAAGACAGACACCGTTGAGCAGCCCGATGCAGTGGTATAGTAAGTATTTGTATATTTCCGACAAGGGTGATGTTTATAACCAATAAATTTAGCTCTCTGAAATTATCCTAGATAATATAAATATTTTAGTAAGGATTCACTCGAATAAGTTTATTACGTATTGTAAGTTTAAATTAATCAAAAACGAATGTTAAAATTTTTAGTCAAATTGCATCTGTTTTGTTGCTTAAACAAACAATCGCATACCAGTGCAATTTGGCTTTGCACAAGAGTGTGCACCGGTAGACCGTTGGACCTCGTCCAACTCGGCGTAATCGCTTTCCGATAGTAAATGATCTGTGCATACCAGTCGAGGTGCTGGGCACATTGCGTAAGCTTTCTCGTTCTGAACCTCAATGAGTCCCTGAACAAAGCTACCCGTAACCTCGTCTTTAGACTGTCTTAACCCATCTTCTTCTGGAAAGTCACAGAGAGCATGATTGCATTTTCCGTCCTTTGTAAATGTCACAAGTACGACTGGTTTCTAAGAAATTGCGTAAGTTTAAAACTAAATGAATTGAAAAAAACTCAACGAAGGCAAATGCAACAGAATCACAAATATTTATAAATATACAATTGTGGTCGAATCATCCGTTGACCGTCTCGTCCATACATGTGGGTGTTTAGATTGGTAGTCGGAGCATGCACACATCCTTCCTGCATTTCCGTGATCACATACTATCAAGATTACGGGCTGACAAACAACTGATGGCCTAACGGTCAAGTTTTTAGTCATGTCTACACAACAAATTACAAATTATTAAAAAAAAGAATTTTAAATTTTAAAGTTAACTTCCAATCGAACACAAATCCTTTTACCTTGACGTACAATTGTAACTTTATATTATTTTTAATTTTACCATTACTTCTATGTTAATTGTAAATTACCTGCAGCAGATGCATAAAGGGCAAATATTGGGCAAATTAGTAAACGAGCCACCAACGAGTATTTTAGCAATTTTGACATTGTGCGTTCCATCAGAAGCAAAAAAATGCACGTCATTCTCATTGCGCGTGCGGGCAAACAAGGCTTTGATGCAAAATTTACGAAAGCCGGATATAAAAACATCTAGATGAGAATGAAAATACCACATATTAGTGCAAATTAGTTATTATTATATTTCCAAACATAATTTGTACGCATAATGTCATACACTTTGTTTTTGTCAAACAAAGCGTTATTTTATATTTATATTTTTCATATTACCCTGCAGTTTTTGTATAAAAAGAGCTGTAGAAGATGCAGAATCGAGAGGAAATAGTCCACGAATCAAGTATTCGTGCGGTTTATTCCCACTGTGTGAAATGTTTTTATTTACGGCATACACTGGTGTTGAAATTTCATTCGGGCAGAGTTCAAACAAAAGCCCATCCAGTTCATGTACACTTTCCCGTATAAATCCAAGCTGCTCGAGACTACAAGAAAAATAATTGATTAGCCTAATTGTGATACCAATCATGCTCAAGTTTTTTCCGCAAAAAGGCCCCCAGCGTCGAGCCTGGTCCGTTTTGTGTTATGTGATTCGTTACAAGCCGAGGCTGTTCGTTTAGCAGCCATTTGAACAAGTATATTGGATGAAGGAGGTACAGTATCAAGGGCTGTAAACGCCAAGAGTTTCTCTTTGTCCGTGTCAGAGATTTTGCCCTAATGGGACACATCCAAATCACACTGGCCATTTGAGGAATTGACAGTCACATTTGTGCGCTCATGCTTGTTGGCACTAGTTGGCGTGTTAGTTGATTGTTAGTTGTTCCTGTTACCTTGATGTTCTATCAACCATTTATAGACACTGATTGTCATGTGATCAGTTTGCAAAGTCCTGTCAACGTCTTTTAGTTCAATATCAGTCAACGTAAAATCCTTTTCCTCTATAATATTTCTTCTGAGGGCTTTGGCGTCAAATATGGATCTTCCGTTGTATGCAGGAATGCCCATACCCATCTTCAAATAACGGCCGTCCCAGATTGTATCCATATTCACTTGTGCGTGTTTCGATTCCTCTGAAAAGTTTTTTTCCTTAAACAGGATCTTGAAAAATAGAAAGAATAGATGCTAACGTATACAGTTTAATTAATATTATTACATAACACAATATATTACAATTATTCATTAATATTACATTATAGTCCTGTGTATGTAATTATATTACGACAACTTCATTTAAGTTTAGTTAAGGCCGAATTTAAGTTTAACAAATTTATTACAACTATTAGTATATTTTGTGACACACCCGGTCCCACCGACAAAAGCTACCAGGCTAGATACGTACATTAGTTGACCTGTACCTCCAGACACTACGACGTTTATCTCTCTTCCAAAAAGGAGTTGTGGGGGTCGTTTTGACAGTCGGATGGGAAAATGATCGGGAGAGCATGTATGACGTCTGAACTCTCTCTTTTCATCCTTCATATAGTGCTAGATTTTACTTGATTGACCTATACACTAGTACACTATATCATACTATACTATAATACACTAATAGGTAAACTCCTAATTACTCGATGGTATGCTCATCGACGTTTCATAACAAAATGGCTTTTTGCCCAACTCACAATGCATACAACTGTCCGGCTACATTGATCGATTGATTCCAGATCATATACCAATACTGGGGAAATTATCATGTCTGCAGTCTCTCTGTCACATCCTTGCAGATCCTTTCGAGATCTGTGATAGTTTGTGTGATGTCAGGAATATAGTCAACATCTTACGGTTCGATAAACACTCTAAAGCCATTCAGTCCTAGCCTATTCTCGGGATGTAAGCACGGTATCCATCGGCCTATCTCAAAATCCCAGAACGGAAGCATTCCATCTTCACAGTCCTCAGTCAACTTTTGGAAACAGCTAAGCACCTGGCCCCTCGGATCACGTCCAATTCTTTATCTTCGTAAGATACGTCCGACAACACCAACGAGTATTTCGTAGGGCTGGGTAACAAAGTCCCACCTGTGAAGCAATTAAAATTTAAGAAATAAGTTAACTTTAAGACTTTTGAACTCTAGTCGAGTCTTCAGGACTTCATGGTTTAGTCAAGTTTTGGGACTTGGGAGATGAAAATCCAAGAAAATCCGGTGCATGTACGTTATCTTTGATACCCGCATCGAAACTTTTTCTCATTCTCATTCATTCATTCATCATTCTCGTTTTCCAAGTTTTTTTCGATGCGGGTATCAAGGAACACGCAGAAACAAGGCCATATGCACCCAAGTGCCAAATTTAATTGATCGCAAGTCTTTATAACACTTTATGAAAATTGTAAGTTACCTTTTACTGATATCAGTCCACATATTTGTTCATTGTTTGAACCACAAAAAAAGCACAGGCCAGCCAAAGCATTCAACGTTTCACCGGGTTCTCTCTAATAGGATGCACGTTCCCTCCCATGAATGCTGTGTAGCCACTCAGCAGTATGTACTTTTGCGCCTCCGAGTCGTGCGTTTATAAATCCATTCAATTCATTGCGTGTAGTTATCACTTTCTCCATCATGACAATTATGTTTATATTATCGTCCAATTGCGATGAGAAAATGCCATTGTAAGTCTGAATTTTATGTATAAACTCTGACCTTTGTTCCTTTTCAATTCTACCGACAATGGAAACCAATCTGGATTCCAGGTAAGTGCTGTCTATCCAAAGGTGATTCCAGTGTAGATTTAAATTATGTCCTAGCAAGGAAATCAGAAGTGGGGCTGGAAACCTATGGAAAATATATTTAATAATACGTTTTTATTATTGATCATTTGGGACAACACTAGTCTTTGTCTCAAACATGAATTATTTATTTTAAAATAAATTAATCGTTCATAAATATTTTTCAAATACAGTATGTTGGGTGATTCCTGGGTCCAGTTTTTTCTTTCAACAATAACGACAATCTGGGAGCCAGTTGAAATTGATTGGTCGTGTTCCAGCGAATCATGTATCTTATCTTTCCTCTCATGCGCTACATTATTTTGTGCTGATTAAAATTATTAAGATATAAAGTTATTAATGTGCTAAACAATCACACTCGTAGTATGCAAGTTGGGAATTTCAGTACTACTTTTACATTACATTATCAGTATTAATCTTACATTAATTATATTGTGTACTAGTCAACTATCGATGTTATTGTTTGTTACGTTGTTAAAGTCTTCTGCTAGATCAGTGTTTTCCATTGCTACTAATGCACCCTGTGATGCCCCAGTATCCTTTCGTATGACATGAAGGCTGGCATGTTTACTGTTCGACATTGTGTCGCGATGTGATTGCCCGAGATTCTTAACAAGATAAAATAATATTAAAGGAGGATGATTATTATAATTACGTACAAACAGGGATTCAACTGCAATTCAAAACCTTACAATATTCGTTTAAACTAATTTACATTTTCAACTCTGGATATCGTAGGTGAGAAAATACTGGATGGCGGGATTGATGAATTACTTTTTGGTGAACTTATATTACTATATGGTGGACTTGACGAAGATATTGACTCATAACGAGCCTTTTCAGAATCTAAATTACTAATTGTTCTTGAATTGTTCAACGGTTTGACCAATAGACCGTCAGATGAGCAGTATCCAATGTGCCGCATGTATGTTTCGATCGATGAAATGCCCAGTCATAGAAACAAACGAACGCCAGCGTGTCTTATTTTCTGAACCTACCATTAAAATAACACAATAAATAGTTGGTGTATAGTACTATCGATTCTACGGAAAGACGTAGAAAGTAACAGTAAATAAATGGAATGTACAATGATTTATGTTGAAGGTGAATGGAAATTGATGAATGTAAAATGCATTTGGTTGAAGGTGAATGGAAATTAATTGGTTGAAGGTGAACGGAAATTGGTTGAAGGTGAACGGAAATTGGTTGAAGGTGAACGGAAATTGGTTGAAGGTGAACGGAAGTTGGTTGAAGGTGAACGGAAATTGATTGAATGTGAACGGAAATTGGTTGAAGGTGAACGGAAATTGGTTGAAGGTGAACGGAAATTGGTTGAAGGTGAACGGAAATTGGTTGAAGGTGAACGGAAATTGGATGAAGGTGAACGGAAATTGGTTGAAGGTAAACGGAAATTGGTTGAATGTGAACGGAAATTGGTTGAAGGTTAACGGAAATTGGTTGAAAGTAAAGGATAGGGAAGTTAAGGACAAAATGAGATAGGTAGAAGGTAGACGGAAAGAAGTTGAATGGGAAGAAGTTGACGATATGTGGAAGTTGAAGGTAAACAGGAATTGTTGGTTGTCGGTAAAAAGAGATAGGTAGAATGTAAACGGAAGGAAGTTAAATGGAAAGAAGTTGACGATATGTGGAAGTTGAAGGTAAACAGGAATTGGGGGAAGGAATGTAGTAAGTTGACATTCAATGCTTATCGTGCTTATCAAAGAGGATGCATCTTGTTTCTATACTAGTAGTCGATTGTAAAAAAGTCATTATATGAGAAAACGGATTTACCATAAGCGAATTATTTTTTAAAGTTTTGACACCACATTTTACCACTAATGGTTTGACCGATTGCCCATACCTATCGAATGGCGAAAGCCGAATTTAAGAAGGATTGTTTCCTGTCATAAATTATCGTATATGCAAGATAAGATAGGGTGGTCAGATAAGTGTTTCCAAACGAAAAACGAATAGGCACGACTACTTATTTTTATAAGAAATGAAAGTACACATTAGTACACAGTACACAAATAAAAAATTGCGGTTAAAAAATTAAATACGTTTACATACAAGTTCCCAGTGTTCACTTGGAGGTTTGACTGAAAACGTTGACATTATATACCACTATAGGCAGTTATCGGCTGTAACTATTGTCCAACGAACAATAATCGATAAGTAATCTTATAGCCTTAAAAGATTAACAACAACAACTACTCAAATAAGATTTAAATTTTCAAATTACAATGCGAAATCGTCTGTACCTTTTTGACTAACTGATGCTATTTAGTTGTTGCTTTTCGTTAAGATTTGATAATTAATTAAAGGTGAAGTCGGAATTAATCAAATGTCACTACATGCAATTATCAAAACAGACTGGTCATGTTGTAACAGTCAGACATGTCAACTCTTGTCAAAAGCGATGGAGGATGTAGATTATGCACAAGAAAATAAAAAACTAGAGAAGGCGCAAGCGCCAAGTCACAGTGAACTGCAGCCTTTACTTACTCGATGGGGCAATAATAGGATTGACATTGATGAGAGAGCATATGCTTACAGATGTTCATTTAAAATGGACACAATAGCAATTGCATGCAATGTTATATGATGTGTTTAAAGATGCACCTATTGCCTGAATGGTATATGATGTTTAAAAATGGGGGTAATACATGGATATTATAAGATTTGTTAAATGCGGCGGGTAATGCCTGCATGTTATAAAATGTGTTAATCGATGAACCATGATATTCCGTGAACGTTAAAATGACAAGTGTGAAATTCAAGCAAATAATTCAACTCTGTATTTATAAATAATGTATCCAAAACGGCTAAAAATGCTCAAAACTGACAAAAACATATAGATGATTAGATTATAACGCTTCTTTTTAATATAAACTACACTTGTTAACCGTACTTATTAAATACGTTGAATAATCCTACGTTTGTAGCCACTTTTAGACACCCCGCCAAACAATGGACTTTACTCAATGTGTTCGAAATTTGAAATTATAAAATTCTAGTACAGAATAACACTGTCCATGAAAATAACGAACGAACGAAACCATAAAAACGATTTAAAAAATGTAGATTTTCTGTTTGGAGGGCGTAGGTTTTTTTTGTTCTGTGACATTTAAATCTAAAGCACAGAAAACTATGGTACAAGTAGTAAAAATGGTTTAAGAGTTATACTAAATACTATACAGTAATCACGCCTTTCGTTTTTCTTAAATGTGTTTTGTTTTATTTCTAAAATGCCCAAATTGATAATTACTCAAAGAAATCAGATCCGTTGTCTTTTGGAGCCTGTGGAAGAAAGTTCATCGGTTGACTTTCTTTTTTGGGTATCCTGACTGCAACGCGATTCCTGTAAAACGACATGTAATAAATAGTTATTTTCACCCAGTTGCTGTTTTGATAGTTGATTCTGAGGGTTTGAAATAAGGATTTATAAATGTTGTTAGTTCCGGGTAATGTAAAAACGCACGGCCGTTTATTGTTGTGTTTACCTGTAAAGCTGGGCATAAGCTTCCGACATGGACCAACAAATGTCCCGGTACGTCTATAGTACCTGAAAAGAAACTAGTCCTCTCAGTGTAATACACCATATGTTTTACTTTGCAAGTTTCACTACCAAGCCTAGCATTTACCATGGCAACGACGTTTCCCACACGCAGAATCCCATCAAGTCCTGCATTCTGTAACGCCAATAAATACGACATACTAGGTTAAGTAAAGTGACTGTGTAAATATTGTAAATCCATGCAGACTCAATTAATTACTTTGTAACAAAATATCTTAAAATGAAACATACATGGTTGCAAAACTATTCACTTGTACTCACATTAATGCTTATCCACAGTTTAACACGAAGTTTAATCCCATCCTTATCTTGTAAAGTAATAGTTTGGCCAGAGGTAACGCAATACTCTCCAATGTTCACAACACGTCCGACGCTGTCGCACTCTAGGTCAACCAAGTCCAGCTCTTTATAGTTTATTATATTTGAAAACGGAGTGTATTTTCTCGCAGTAGACGCCAAGAGCTGAGGTGATAATGCGGCCATGGCAATTTCAACTGTAGCGTCAATCTCCTCTACATTTGCAGACACATCGAGGGCAAGTTCAAAGCGCTGTCCATCATTCCTAATGGCAGAGGTCTTGGCGTTGAGCACATTATAAACGTATCCCTCTTTAAAGATGTAGTCATGTAGGGATGGATTCCAGATGATAAACATGGCAATGTTTAGAGATAATAAATCAACTCCACGAACCTGGTGAAAAAATTGCAAAAAAATATATTTCCCAATTATCTTTGCATGTATAAATTTCTTAAAAATGCACCCAGAAACAAGGTTATGAAGGTCTAAACACTTCATGATCAACATTGTAGCGTCAGAAGATTACCCGCCGCATACAGACTTAAATGAAAAATGAAAAAATGCGTACATACCGTTACTGCCTTCTTAAAATCATCCTTTGCATCTAGCATCATATGTTTAACAATTTTTTGCTTTGTTCGCATAACTTCTTCTTCAACCTTGGCTTTGAAAGCTTCAGGATCCAAACCCAGGAGCATAGCATTCGCTTTCTTTTCCCGAGTCAGTGGTTGATAGATACTCGGCAGCATTGTCATCCGTACAGTATTAGATATGTCATTAGAACTAACGGTGTCCGAATAATCTTTCACAATTTTGTCATATGCCATTTGACTCACGAAGTCTAAAAGAACAGAGCCAAAGAATCCAAAAGTTTCAAACTGTCAGGACGGGGAA
>JAHZNB010004513.1:0-11114 GCA_027744295.1 Callyntrura guangdongensis
CAAAAACAAAATAGACAGTTTTGGCATATCATCAACCCACACCTCTATTAACAAGTTGTCAGTCAGTTTGCGTGTTTCCGAACTCAATTTGAAATGAATTAGACTAATACAAGAGGCAAAAATTCCAGTATGATATACATGAGTTATGTAATGGCTTGTTGGTCCACTTTTAAATGTAGGTATGCATGCGTAAACTGCTCCTCCGAAATAACATCATCCTAAATAGAAGTACTTCTCTATTTTTACCGTCATTAATTAATTCGTTACTTTTGTTTTACGTATAATTCATTAATATTTGTTTTATTCGTAATACGTAAATACGTACAGCGTCAGTTCATTTTATTGGCTACATGGCTACATATATGATAATAGGTAATAATTGAATATCTGCAAATACGACATTACTATCTCTAGCGGTTGGTAGTGGGTCGCAATTCTCCTTCTGCTATGCATCTTCTGAACAATGTCACCAGTGGGTAATCAAACACGAAATAAAAATATATTTTGATAGTTACCACTAAAATTGAATAAAGAACACAACATCGTATACCTACATGACAGTAATACTCAATCAAAACTGTGTACTGCGTTGGTTGTAAGAACCGCCGTAAGATTGATGTATTAACTCGTGCAACTATTTGGTACATCACAACAAAAACCAGGAACATCAAAATTGAGAAAGCAAAATCAACCCTTTCAACTGGCTTAATGGCTAGTATTAATTAAAACATAGTTATTTGTAAAAAAAGCGCTACACCGAACCAATTTTAAAGTAGCGTGACGAGATATTTTGGTGGTACTGTTTCTATTACTTAGCATCTTCCTGTAAATAACGCAACTTAACGGTTATTATCTCAGTTCATGTTAAAATATTTTTGTCTGCTAGTTTCATCTGTATCCGATATACTAGCATAAAATCGATCGATTTCGAGTTTTTACTTTTTATACTTTTCTCATTTTTACAAAGTGATTGCACACACATGTTTATTCTGACATTGAACTTTTTTCTTCCTTGCCCACAAAGTCATTAATTCTCGACTGCTGTTGCTGCGTGTCTGCTATTATTAAATAGCTTCGTCTTATCTACATTTTACAAGAAAATAACAGTATATGGCATATTGACACAATAATATATACATACAAACATGTAGGTATAGAAATCGCCACAAAACCGTTCCGCTCAATACCCTCGATACAAGTTTATTTATACATTTAATATATATATATATATATAGCGTATATATACACAGTTATATAAAGTACATTTATTACATTCATTCTCGGTTATAATTACACAGTAAATAAAGAAAATTTGCATGATGTCGATTGTAAAAGGATTGATTCCGAAAAGTGATTTGGTGCAGTTGTTCTTGTTTAAAAAAGTTACGAAATCCTGATTAATTTCATTCTAACGATTTTTTCATAACATGATCTTGTTTTTTTATCTGGATCGACTTGATTACGACATAGTAAATCTGGTACGATATTTAATACCGATAATACTACTTTCATGGGCTGTGTATATACTCTAGTTTTGATAATTATGTATATAATATACATATACGTATCTAGTTGGTTCACATTATATGGATTTATAACTAGACGTAATTATACACAGTACAACTTTGAAGTCACTTTTTTAATCAGATCTAGGCGTCAGGCCCCACTTCTCAGGGAGCAACCACTCATCAATCATGGCAGTGATCATATCATCCAAATCTTTCTGAATACCTTTGTGGTCACTGAAAACGAATGCCAACAAGTTAATACATAAACTGATATAAAGCTTGAAAGCTCTATGCGAACATTATGAAAGGAAAGTATCAAAATAATATGTATGTACAAAGCTACCTGATGCCCGGAGCAGTACGAAGCTCAGAATAGTACTTTATTTTTGGTTCTGTCCCACTTGTACGGAGTGTGAGCTCTAAACCGTTGTCAAATTTAAACGTTATCATATGTGAGCTTTTCGAAACGGGTAGCTTGGCCATGAGGTCAGGTTCCTCAGAGTCATAGCCAGTAGTTAAATCCCGTACTGCCGTAACTTTGTACTTCGTCATCAAGCTTGTGGGATACTATAAATATGAAAAATTGAAGGATGAATGGAAAGTGAATTAAGCATAATTATCTGAATAAAGTGAACATAATTCTCACATACCCCTACAGCAGAGCCATTACTTCCACGGTAGTTTCTGATGTTGTCGAATACTTTGTTTATGGTAGTGGGCTCATAGCAGAGAAAGTACGAGTTGTGACTGATGTGATATCCATACCTGAAAAATTACGTTAAACAAAACATGTACAAATACTCATAACTTATTTTGTTACTCTGGCCAGAAATCGATACGTAAATTACTACTAATAAATAGCATGCAGAAGACATACTTATCATAAAGACGCCAAAGCTGTTCATTAAGCGATATTCCTTGTTCGTACAAAATGGTAGCCATCTGAGCGACATACGCAGCCGCACTTACACCGTCCTTATCCAAAACAGCAGTTCCCACCATGAAGCCTATGGCTTCCTCGAAAGCAAATAGAACCTCTTTCCCGTTATTAAGCAACTCATTGGCTTTATTGCCCATCCATTTAAAGCCGGTTAACGTTTCCTGTTAATTTAGTTTACGATTGAGTGCTGTTAATTTTAGATTTTTAGTAATTGTGCTAATTTGTATAAACAAGAAATTTATGGAAACTCATACAATAAAGTTAAAGCCCTCCCGCTCAGCCATGGTCTTGAGAAACTTAGAGGAAACTGTACTAGCAAGCATGTAGCAGTCACTAGGTTGTGAGTGATCTGGTCTCTCGTTGTAGCAGAGAAACGCCCACCACCCAAGTAGGGACCCAAGTTCATTTCCATTGAATATTTTCCACTCCCCGCTAGGAAGCTTCTCAGCTACCGCAAGACGATCTGCATCAGGATCATTGGCCAAAATAATTGGAGAATCGTTTTCGTCAGCCAGCTTGATTGCCAGGTTTAAGGCACTTTTGCCTTCTTCCGGATTCGGGAACTTGACAGTTGGGAATTCGGGATTGGGATCACGCTGTTCAAGCACCACGCAAAGTTCTTGCATATCTATTCCCGCGCTGTTCAGAGCAAGGTCAATATACTTGTAACCAACTCCATGCATGGCAGTATAGGTAAACTTTAGTGGGATACTGGCATGTCTAGCTTTGATGTACCCTGTCTGCTCCGACAGGATTCCATAGTAAACGGGCTGAATTATAGGTAATGGATCAATGATACTTGTATTATATATAACGTCGTTTAAATTCCAGGCGTTATTTGCCGGCTCCAAGTTTTGCATAATAGAAGCTTGAATTCCTTTGTCATGGGGAGAGATTATCTAAACAAAAATAGTATTAACATGCAATGAAACTAACAATACAACACAAAAGTAAATTCATTATTATGCTGCATCTATCAGCTTACTAAAAGATGCTTTCGCAACTGATCTGTCTTCCCCGCTCTTGCCATCTCCAGGATCATACTTCTTGTCGTTGGGTTCTTGTCCCAGCGCATCCAGTTTTCATACGCGACGCGTAATTCTTTGTCCTCGGACAAAAGCCCGGGAGTACAGCTCGCTGACACTCCATTCGTATATACCGGTACCATTTTGAATCCGCTAGAAATAACGAAATGACAGACAGTAAAATAGCGGTCAAAACTACTAAACAAAAGATTAAAACAATAACAAACTTAAAAACAAGTTCAGCAAAAGTCACAATGCTAGTATATGGTCAGCCTAACAAGACAATTGTAATGGTACGCTCAATTTTCCTGTATCCTCCTCAACTCGCGCTCAAACTCAAACTAAATCTTAAACTGGGAATGCTATCGTTGTTTAAGCAGATTTGTGCTGCCGGACCACGACAATGTCATGGGTGTATCGCTGTTCAATAAAGACAGACAGTCAGCAACAAAATTAAGCCGCCTGCACCGACAGCATTATTGATTGTGCAACATGAAATGACATGCCAGGTGCGACGCATAAACATCATGTCTATTTTAATTATCGTTCTATTGGCATATACGTACGTTGCGTTATATTAGTAGGTAGCATTTGCCTAAAGTCTCTAGAAATTACCATTACATCACTGACTACGTATTAACTACAACAACCCAACCCCCACCAATTTCACTATCAACACACACACTAATCACGATCTGTTCCGTTTCCACTTACTGGTATAATGAACCACAGTTATCAAAATATGATGACCACCTTGCCACAACAAGCATCACTTATCATTATATCATTGTATGTAAACAACTTGTCTTATATACTCAGCTTTGTTTTTCATGCATTGTCTCTTTCATACCAGTTTACATACCGCATTGCCGTATGCCTAGTTTGTAAAACGGAGAGCGTGATTATCTACAAAATTACAGAATTACAGTAAATTACAGAACTTCGCATTGCATAGCCAGCGTAGCTGAGAGACACCAGTTTTTATTAGCAGCAGTGAGCAGTGCCCCTGACAAGAAAACAGACTAAACAAACCAGATAACAGTGAAAACTGCACTTACATTAAAACTGATTATTAACTCGCCAATTTGAATGTCGCCTCTTACATTGCTCATGCATGACTGACAACCTATTTTTTATGCAGAAAACTGACATGTAATAAAAAAATATATTTCAGTTCCTGAATGAACTCTTCCTATTCCTGCATGACGATCATGACGATAAACAACGCCGAGCAGAAAAAACACAATTAACTGTCGTCGGTCCTGTGTGTACAAAACTTTGCTGAATGTGTTCAGAAAAAACATTATTGGATAATATAGAGTCTGTGATATTTACAGTGGCTTTTATGGGAGTGCCGTTCGCATTGCAGGTATTACCACAAAAAGTTAAATTGGTACACTGACAATTTAAAACGAAGATGTGATAGAGAACTGAATATTGAATATTGGTGATTAACTTTAACTTTTTTGATGACCAAACTGCCTGTTCAAATCTGTTTATGTTCATAAACTGTCAGAATGTCAGTCGTAAAAAGAGAAAATGATTAACGGCTGTACCCTGGTTGTCTGACACAGAAAGATCTTCCGACTTGTGCACTGTAATCAATGATTGTAGTTTGACAATGCTGGCTATAGGCTTCAGGATTACTTTTATATTTATTAGCGATGACTTTGAATACGCTGAAAGATAATATTACATTCCAGCACGTGCTCTTCTAGCCGTCACAACAACAGCAGTTGGTGTGGTAATATGATAAAATATGCTAATTCAACCAGAATTTATACTTAAGTATCTGTCATCGGTAAGAAGATTAATAAATCGAGTCTTTGAGAATAATTAAAGCCTGTTGCTTATAATATTAATGAAGATGATGAGAATCACCGCACCCCTCCTCTCTTTTGCCACGCACAGCAACATCACACCACCTTAAATCTCATCAAACAGAAAAGACGTGATCATCAAAGAAGCTAAGTCAGATTACAGTGCAGATCAATCTGCAAGATGATGGATCGTTTGGGCATTTCCAAAGGAAAGTCTTTCGTATGTCGGCTGCTAATACCTTTTTACATGAAGCTCAGCACTCACTCGAACATCACATTATGGATAATAAATTCTGACTCTGCGCAACATATATTAAAAACAATTTCTGGGAATTATACGGAACAATTTTCTGTAGAAATTATCTTTAACATGCAATGATATTTTAGAGTGACCCTGAAGCTCGCTTCCTTTCGTTTAAACGTAAATAAGAAGAAACTGACACACTAACAATGGCATAGCGGAGTATTACAATTTACAATATAGGTATTTAGGTATCTTGGGCCATTGTCAGTTTCAACAATTTCTTTGTTCTAAAAGGTCTGAATATATCACGTGCCCTATCTTGTTTGAGGTACGAGTACTTATTGTAACTTTGTAGTAAAATTCCTAAAAAGAAGCTTTTCAGCTTTAAAAACCACGTGTATGCCACATGCCGTTACATGCATGCATGTTGTAACACTAACAGTACGGAAAATCTTCCATTTTGAGAAACTTTACTTTCAATCCTAAACTTGAAACTGTTTCAAAGTTACTGGTGACTGAATAAATATTAAATATTTGTGTGATCTTACGTGTGTTCTTCCTCGAAAGAAACTTTTAGTTTTAATATTTGAATAACGTCGATTGATAAGAAAACGTTTTGCTTTAGTTCCTATCTCCTCTCTAATATTAGACTAAAACAAACAACTGTTCATGTCTAGCAACAAGTAAAAGTCTACGTAAAAATCACCACAATGACAAACAGTGCAGGCATGGTTCAACCAAACAGGTTCATATGTCACACGCAAGCCACGTTGACTTGGCTTGTTTAAGATGACCCGCCGGCTTTAGATAAATGGCGTAATGACGAAATGACTAGTACAGGTAATGTAGTTGTGACACTCACAAAGTCACAAAAGTATTTTATCGTGGCACCTCCCAACAGGCTAATTCCTATCGCACAGTGTACTGTGCCGTTTTCCTGTTGTTGTCCTTATTGTTACATACAGGTTATTTAATTTAATACCAGGACTATCAACTATCAATGTATTACGCCACAGCGTAGTTATGCAAGAAGCAACTTAGCGTAAACACAGGATGAAGCCACCGGCAAAGCAAGCATGGATTGCATTTCAGTTTAATAAAATACACCATGACTATAAATTATAAACTCACATCAACCAATCAGCTTGTAATATAATTTAAATTTTCTTTCCTAGAAATTTATAGTGCGTAGTAAAACTTTTTATGTATTAATTATAAACAACGTAAATATTTACCGACCCTCGCCTCAACCCATGTCAAGGTGCATATTGAGATTCATGATTTGATTGTAAATAGTCAAAGCTCTGTCGATGCATTGTATATAATAATCATGTTGTATATAATTCATCACGAAGTTTAAGACTAACGCCTGTTTTCTAAGCAGTATAGCAGTTACCGACAACAATATGAGTAATTTATAGTTTTTCATCATATAAACTGAGTCTGCAAACTATACAAAAGATAGTGTCCCAAATTCAAAGATATTTTAAGTTTTCATATATTCAAGTGTGCCAAATTTCAGGTTAATTGGTGAAACACTGTAAAAGAAGATAGAATCTAAAGAAAGATGACAGATCGACGTACAAATGAACTTTAGTATTATGATCATTCTCTTCTGAATTAATAAATCCATCAGCGACACAGATAACCTCATAACTTAGATTTGAAGTTGATCCACAGAACACAGTGACGTATACATTTTTTCTTGTAGCTAAAAGAATGACAAACGTACGTTGAAATTTGGGCCATTTTATACCCCTCCCATGTAGTAGTTATCACCTGGTATTTGTTTACTATTACTTCTGCGTGATGTTATAGTGACGTCATATTTTCGGGATAGCTTGTCTACGATTGGTTACATTGAAACATTTTTTGTCATTTTTGTCGGGTGCTGGCCTTTCCTATTGCCTTAGAAGTGGAGCCAGCGGCCCAAATTTCAACAAACGTTTGTCATTCTTTTAGCTACAAGAAAAAATGTATACGTCACTGTTTACTTTGATCCGTTTCTTTGGTCCCTGAAAGATGCATACGTAAAATGTACACCAATTTTGAGGTATTGGTATGGATAACATTAAAAAGATTAGAACTACACCCCTGCTGATTGACCACGTGAACCCACATGGATAGTTATATTGACAGGAATAATGATTTTGCCGTCGATTTTTTACCTCAAATTTTACACTTTTTGTAACCGATATTGTTAACATGTTACCTATGTGTGGGAATGGGAATTTTGAAGAACTATGACCGCATGCCATGTTTACATGTGTATGTCCTACATACATTTACATGGCATACATTCTGAGTTGGTTTTATGATTAATGAAAACTTGGTCGATATGAGTTTATGATTTATAACCACATTGTAATAACTTTCAATTCCTCCACTTACTCTTAGCATGTAGGCCGCAATTGCTGGTACTGTGGTACTGTGTTATCCCTTCCTTTTCTTCTAACAACTGCAGCGACTAGAAACAATATGAACTGTTTAAATTGAACGACAGCAACAGCTACTGTCAACCTTTTAGTGGATCTTGTTTTACTCCAAAACGGTGCGACAACGTTGTCGCTGCACTTCTCTGTACACGATGATTTTGTAATCTAATGACTAAACACTATTAAATTACACAAGTCGTAGATACTTTCTAATAACAGCAAAAATCAAAATATTTAATAAGCACTACAATTTACTACCTTTCTCTCCCCTAAGTATTTTCACCTATTTGTAAATTACAAATTACAAAAAGATATATTTTCTGTAATTGGTCTAATAGTGGCTTGGACCACTTGGCTATTTGTTATCACTTTTAATGAAACCTTATTATTTGTTACAACAATTAAATCTATCAATTAGGATGACTAGTTATAGTTTTAAGTACTGAACTCAATGTATACTGATTAACTCAAGTTACTGACTCTCACTTCTACTGGAACTGGACTGACTCTGACTGGATCACAAATCTTTGTATTCAATTGATATATTAATAACTGAGTTTAAAAACGTTGCATCTTAATAGTATAATCTAGCTTCTATTACGTATTTTGCAAGTCTTTTTTGTTTTTGTGTTAACTTGTGCTAGGACACAGCAGGTGTCAACCTTGTTTTGACGCTTTTTCCCGCCTCCTATCAACTGTCATCCACGAAACAACTAAACGATACAATAGTTAAAATACCTATCTCTTTGATAACTATTGACTGAGCATTTAATAACTGACCCGGTGTATGCAGGACCGCCAGTAATATTAAAACTGATGTCGTCGTCGTACTAGTAGTAGTTTATTACCGGAACTGTTAATCTTGAGATCCAAAAAATACCAAAACCACCGTCCTTTTAGTTTTGAGTTTCAGTAAATGTTCAATTATGGTGGAGTAATGAAGATTTGGAAAATACAATCGTGACGATAAGACGACAAGTCAAAAGATACCCACATACGCGTAAAGAAAGAGAGAGCGTACTACTTCTACTATTGATAGTGATGACGGTGACTGGTAAAAAAAATGAAATGAGAGAAATGGGAGAAAAAGGTGGTCTGATGATATGCGATGATCAGAGAAGGAAGGACGAACAGGATGATAATGACGACGATGATGATGATTCTGGTCGATCGGCTGATTAAACTGGAGTACTTTTTTCTACACAATTTTGTATTACCTTCTTCCTGACTGTCTCTCCAACTAAAATAGCATATATGTGTATGAATGTACGTATATGTTTACTTCAATGTGTGTGGTTGTTACTTGTCGTCTTCACGGTCGCCCGTCACACATTTTGCTATTTTTCTACGTGCTTCCATTCTTCAAGAGAAAAGACAAAACGCAAACAGCAGCAGCCGTCAAGCAAATGCGGAGAGAGAGAGAGAGAGATTGGGAGTGTACACGACGAACGGGAACTGTTCTGATGCCAGTTACGCTTTTTGGTCAGTTTGCCTCCGCCTGCCTCTCTCGAGACTTACAAACACACGAAGAAACGACTCCTCTGTCTGAACTGATGTTACACACGACGACGGCATATACGCACGACGACGACGGTAGCTGGTAGCAGAGTGATAATAGGAATACATTGTTATGGTAAATGGGTATATTAAAATACTCGGTAAATTCGGTGTGTGTGTATAATGGCATGACTGGATTATTGTACGGTTTACGGTTTCATAGTGGAGTACCGGAGGAGCTTAAAAGCATGTATCATCATCGCCATCGCATCGTTTTCTCTTTCTGCTCGTATGTATCATGGTTGTCTTCAGCCAAGCAAAGCTTTGCAAAGCTGTTTGGGTCATGTGCTCGCTACTTAGGTACCTGCCAAGAGAACAAGGTGTACTTCGGGTGTGTGTGGGGTCGCCGTGGTCTAGTTTTCACTGGCATTTCCTTATAGTACTGGAAGAGAGGGTGGTTGTTACATGAGCAATGTCGTTTCCCTGGAATTCAGTAAGTAGCATTCGGTGTATGGACGGAGGCTGGCACGACAAAAACGGCGACCGACGTGACTTTGAGGAAGATCACTGTGATACGCACAAGTTGTAGGGCAGTTATCTCATGGTATGATTTTTGGTTGGTTGTTGCGTTTGCTCTTGTTTTGGGAGATTTGGTGTATAAAGTATCAAATGTGGCGTGCAAGGCGATACACCGCTGCTACTACTGCTTGTCTTGTAAATTACAAGTTGCAATGCCATTCTCATGCCAAGCATTTTTTTATAGCGTAGTAAAGGCATGCTTAGAGGTTAGAGGTCTTTTCTTGGAACGGAGAAGAGGAACATAAGGACGAAAAATGCAAGAAATAAAAAAGGCGGGAGGGAAAAAGTGCATGCTGCTGGGATGGTGTGGTGCACCACCATGGTGGTGTAATTCTTCCAATTGTGGGTCTACCTAAGTACCTACTTGCAGAGAGGAATGAGTCATCATGCATTTCGTTTTCGGCGAATCTCCAAATCTCCCATGATGGTACTAGTGCTATATGTTAATACGGCATACATGAGATGATAAAGTTTTTTAAATGTTTTTTTCTTCATTTTTCATAGTGTTGCATACACTCGGCACTCATGAAACGAAATGAAATATTAACAGTGCGATTTAGACCACTTTATTTTACAAAATTGTCATATTTCATATGCAATTATATTTGGTAGGTTTACCTGCATACTTCATGATTTAAAAAAAAAAAAATTTTTTAATGCAATAAATCGTGTCGGAACTTCTAGAAAGCGGACATACAGTGAAGATTTTTTTCTGCCAATGACGTCATTGATTTTAAATCGATCGTTGACGAGATAAGGCACCTGGCGAGAAGCTGCTGACTTTTTCGCCAAAAGTTGTACAGTTACGCAATTGGAGTTTTGTATGTTTGAGAAAATTGTGTGCATACTGACAACTAAAAATGTTACCGACGCAGTTCTAAGGACTGGAAAAAATATTTATCTACTAATGTTACAGGTAACATGCGTTCCACATGAAAATAGTTATTCGTCAATAGCACACTTTTGTAGAAAGTTATGGGATGTGTTATGTGTTAGCAAAAACACTATACAGTGTGCTATTTAGTTTTGTATTTATATGTAAAACTATCTGTATAGACTATATATA
>JAHZNB010004514.1:0-28643 GCA_027744295.1 Callyntrura guangdongensis
TCAATAAGCTGACATTGATGGGCGGTGATTTTTCCGGCGGTGATTTTTCTGGCGGTGGTTCATACATTACCGTCGTACTATCGTACTATTGCAATTTGACAAATCAAAAAAAAACGGAAGTGTAATTAGTAGGCGAAGTATAAAACTTTGCAATTCTGAAAATAGTTCGTATACATTTTTGTAGACCATCCGAGATTCGGTGTCAGATGTTTGCAATAAAAATCCTTCCTGTACTTTTTGAAACATCCTAAACTAGCGTACACAACGATTGTGCAAAGGCACGAGTTAGGCAAACTTCTTCGGTGATTGAGCCCTCCGTCAAGATAAAACTTTAGTTTACATTCCGGGTGTAGAACCCGCCACCTTGACTTCCCATTATAGTAGTATGATTATGAGAATGCAAGTTTGTTTGTGTGGTGGATCGCATCCGCGACACAAACTTCCTTTCATAAATAAGACAACTAAAAGGCCTACACACGTACACGCCACTGTTGCTGCTACTACAACTACTACGACGACGACACGAAAAGAGAAGAAAAAAGAAGACAGAAAGGAACACCAACACAGGATATTATTATGACAAACAGAAAAAAGATGATGAGTGGCTTGACTGCTCTTTTTATATTTTCATATTTTCAAAATCTCTTCTGTTTCAAGCAAACACTACTACTTCTACTACTCCTTCTTCTCAATCTATTTTCGCCCACGCTATTTTTAACAGCAAAGAGGCACACACACTCTCTCTTTCTTAGTCTAGTTTACTATCTTCATGTTAATCCTTATGCTTTTTTTTCCAATGATGAAGATAACAATTTTCATATTTTTATTTTATTTAGTCTCCACATCAAGCCACATCATCATCTTTTTCCCCATAACGAAAAAATGATAATGCATAAACGTAAGAAAGGCTCTTTTTGTGTGTGTGTGTGTTTGTGATATTTTTAAAATTTAAAAAAAATCCACGAAATAAATAGCATTTGAAGATGAGAAGATCCCAAAAATATGCAAAATCTTCAGTGATAATATACAACGCCCTGTCAAAACAATGATATTATGCATAGTTTAGTCGTCGTCATCATCATCTCCGTGACTATTTTATTCTGTTGGCTTGGCCCGAACTACTTTACTTTCGTAACCTGAAATACCGATAGTAAAAAAATAAAATAATAATAATAATAATAATAACAAAAAATTTCTCCTTTAGTCCTATTCCGTTGCCTTGATCATTAACATATTAGTCGCAACCAATATCAGAAAATAATATTGCAAATGCGTAAAGCCTCCATAACAACAACAAGTCTCAGGCTAACTTCAATTTGAAACGTTGAAACGAGTTAAAAAGGAGAGTGAGATTTTCAAATGAAATAGAAAATCCCCTCCGTAAACACATCACATTACACCTCTTTTGTTAGAGGATTTCCTCTTCCTCGCAATCATCATCTCTAAAATCATCCCGATAGGAAACGTTTTTTTGTTTGTATTACTGCTCACGCGGTAGAGAATGTAGTGGTATGATTCGTTGTCATTCCTGTTGAGAAACTGAAGAGGGCTTATTACCTAAGACCCCTACAAAACAACAAAAAAGTCCTTTCTCCTGCTCCTCTGTTCTCGCTCTCGAGTTTTTATTTTCACGCCACTGCACCACTGACATCATAATCGTTATCACCGACAAAACCGATGACAAATACAAGATGTTCGGATACTGACATGATTGGAGATGAGATCCTTCTCGTATAGTGCCTTGTCATTGTCAACACGTCTATCGCTTTGTCGTCGTATTGGAGCAAGGATTATATTATGTGGTGTCATCATGACAATCATCTTGTGTCTCTATGGATGCCCTATAAAGCTGTAACAGAAACCAGTAGCGTTGGCATTTGTATACAAATACCAAATAGATATTTTTGGGTGAGTGTAAAGCAACACCAGCAGATGCACATGTATTTCCCACCCAATAGCGGATATCGATGTATGAGTGGGTAGGTATTCTCTGTCGTGAGAATGTGCTTGAGAATCCGCGTTTAAAAGCCAACAGAGACGACGGTGTGATGTGTATGCCATGTCAACAAGAGGTGTTAAAAGCTGTGAAAAGAATGACAAAACTTGGCTTCTGTAAAGAATAATCAGACTGACGGTATAAACATTATCATTTTATAAACTAATATTTGCCAGTATATGGGCGTTTCCAAAAATTTTTCGTTTTTAGACGAAGAAGGAAACCAATTTAATTTGCAACAGTATTACTGCAATAGGTATATGGAGGGTACGATGACTCCTGGAAGACGTATTCCATCATGCACGATTTTTTTCCTGGTTTCTTACCTTCTCATCATGGTCGTCTTTTTCTACGTGACAAGATAACGATTCTCTTTGTATAAGCAAATAGAGATTATGAAATCATTTTGGCATTGAAACTGTAGAAGTAAGCCTTTTGTCCAAAATCTCATCGTTGAAACGACATTGTTAGTCATTAGAAACCCGCCAACAATAAATTGACGTGCGTAATAACATCATCAACTTAATCCCACGTCACTGGTTTAAGCATATCGTTTTATGGAACGATGCAAACCATTTTATTTTGGTCCCAGTCTAGTAACCGTAATTGAAATTTTCAATATATGTTGTGAATAGTTACAGCAGTTGAAGCAGCGCCATTATCTTCAAACCGGCTGCATGAATATCCCATCTCAATAGGTTGTAGAAAACAATAAGGATTATGCAAAGAATAAAAAGTAGAATTTGTGGTTTCCGAGGCATTCATAAGAGATTACCGGGGTATATGTACCATGCAAGTGTTCGATGAGTTCAAAGCCATTTTAATGAAATTACACTTTCTATTTCCACAAAAACCGGTAATTGAAGACATGCAACCAGGGATTATAAATGTTCATTACCTTTGTATTTTTTTATAAATGTACCGAAAACTTCGCCAACAGCATTTTACAAGCTATGGTAGCTAAGTTGGTGATCGTCAGAGGTAAAACAACAGTTCTGACATAGTAATAATGTCTCCAGAATTTTATGTTTTCATTCTGAATTTATTACAAGCAAAGTTCAAGTAACTAGAATTTAGAAGCACAAAAAGTGAGAGCGACGAAAAGAAAAGGGGTGAGACAGCAGTTATTTCCCTTTATTTCTCGTCACGTCATCCACACCATCAACCTCCTTGAAAAAATTCAAATAGTCCACTTCATTCTCACGCGCACAGTCAGTGGTAAACGTGGTGATGATGATGCAAAGCAAGAAAAACACAACACCTTTTCTTTACTTTCTCTCGAAGAGTTTGGTTATCGCTGCATGACGACTACTACTTCATCCACTGCAGCCGCCGCCACCGCCTTGTTATTTACTTGACTTGTTCATAATGAGCTTTCTTCTCCTTTCTTGAAAACAGCTCATTCTACAACTTTCTTAGATCTTTTCACTTTGTTACTTTTTTCTTTGCTCTCTCTCTCTCTCTCTCTCTTCTGACAAGTCAGCACTTCATATTCCCACAAATGCACGAGCACAGCAAGGAACACGAAGGGAATTTCTTTTAAAAGGAACAACAGTTACTATATAACAACAGCAGCAGCAGCAGCAACAAGAACAACAAAACAAACAAGTCAGCTTTTTAATTTCCCTATTTTTCTTTTCTAGATGGAATGTTTCGCTAGCTGAAGTGGGCGAGAAAGCCTGCTGCTTCGGGCGATGATGACAATGACAAGCAAATTGTTTTCAAAAGAAAATTAGTTGTTTCTCAACATTTGCTGTACTGGTACAAGCGTGTTAGACAGCAATGATGGAAGTGTTGTTGAGTCAACTTGGTAGGAAGTATATAAATAGGTTGGTATTTTTACACGCCGTCCTGAAATAACGACAAGAAATTTGGAATTTTCATGTTTCCTGTGTTCTTAGAAAGGAAAAATATTTTGCATATAACGACAGTCATTAAATGCCGTGGAAGTTGGAGGTCGATTGCATTTATCAAAGTTGAAGAATCAAATGCAGACATTCTGAGAAAGTTGATGAATTAAATTACCAAGTCATAAGTTACCAATTTAAAAACAACTACCTACGCATTACATGTTTCTTGTTTTTCTTATGTTGTTTGTATGACCTATCGGCATCTAATGTTTTCATTTTCGTAACATCGCAATCGTATTTACATTACACTTGTCAGTAGTTTACTGTTCTATACTTTATTAGCGTGTCCTCTAAATTGCCAATGCCCATGACCAACATATTGGACGATTCCAAACAAATTATGCAAAAATAAGGCGGCAGCCTTAAAATTCAATACTTTCATCATTTCAAATGTTTTTTATTTCTTTCCATTTTCAATTTTTATCAGTAGCTAAGTAATACGTAACTTTACTTTGTGAAACGTATTATCATTGTGATCACCTGATTATTTATATTTTTGTACTCGACCGGGAAATCTCAAGAAATGTGAAAGGCCGCCAGACAAAGATCAAGTTTGGTGAGACCGTAAAAAGGGAAACAGAAAAACAGTGGAAAATAAAAGAAATAATGAGGGCGAGAGTAACGTGGACAACGGGGCTGAATCGGAGCAGTACAGTGAATGCCGGGGATGTTGGTGTCGGGATGAATAATAGGAAAGCAAGAAGAACAGTGAACCAAAAACCGTGCCATTGTTTGACACAATGAACTAATAGTTCTGTACACATTATTCCCTCTGTTTCTGGTTCAACTTTTCTTTCCAAAAAAGCCAACAACAGGCAAGGTCTGTAGGTGCGGTGTTTTATCGGGCGAAATGAGAGAAAAGTTACTTTACAAAGCAAAGTAACTTTCTGCGTCTCTATGGTACAATCAATTCGGTAGCATGAGCGAGATTAAAGAAACATTTTCGTACAATGCTGTTAAATAATAGTAATATACTATAATAAATAACAGCCATAATAATAATAATAATAATACAGCGGAGTGGAAAGATCACATCAGATTGTCAATGAACAAAAGGGTGTGTAATGAGCTTCGCACAAAATCAACGCACTATTGTCCCCTAATTCCATTCCATTGTTCTATTTGTCCTGAGATAGTAAGTTGTAAGAGCAAAAGCAGTAGCAGCAATAAACTTGTTTCTGTTTTTTATTGAGGTAACTTTCTGGCACGGATGGGAATGTTTTACTCTCATCACAACCACTACTGTCTGCTGGGAGCCACCTCCTCCTCCTCATCATCATCATCATGCACGAATTCAAAACAAAACAAAAAACCTGTTGAGCACAATATCTTTTCTCCAGTTTCTTCCCTATTTTCCCAACAAAACGGCATTATTATGTTTATCTTTGCTGGATATCTAGTGTGTGCCACACGAAAAAAAAACTAAATAATAACTTGGCTGCTGGGTACGGCTGTCATGCCGGTTGTTAAATCGTAGCTTCATTGAGGTCGTCTGTTCATCAAGATGAATTGTCTGAGAAAGAATGGATTCGTGAAGTTTATCCCTGGAACAAGGTTTACTACGTAGACCTCGGTTTATACGTCATTTTATCGCTGTTGTTGTCGCTGTATTATATAATAACATCTGAGACATCGCCAGGAAAGTCAGAAATTTCTTGTCATATTACTACATTGAAATCATGGCCGTGTACAGCGTTGGTTTGTCCCTGAACAATAGTCTTGTATCGACATCCGTGCTTACTCAACAAGCAACTAGACAGTTTTTTCTCTGAAGAAAGCGCGGCAAGGACAGTCCCACAATACCAACTTACTAATGAAGAAATGGCAATCGAATGAATAGTTTTTTCTCCTCTGCTCCGCAGTATCCCTGTTCTGTTGGCTAATGTTTTTAATGAATGAATGGGTATTCCCACTGAGAAACCAGTTCCAAGACATGTCTGAGATAATTACAAGTATAGAGCGATGTGTGCATAGGTATATATATATATTATTGTATGAATATTAAAATTCGTTCTACTCGTTTCCAGTTCATTTCATTTATGGTACATCATCATAAATACATGTAACAACTGTGTGTGTAAAACAACCAAAAGTAGACAAAACAAATCCTTTACAAAACCGTGCTCTTTATTTCTGAGTAAACAATTGAAAGGCAATCAAAGGGTTTTCCATTTCATATTATTATATAGTGTGTACATGAGCATGTGTGTGGGATGATATGCAGTCTTTCCTCTCTGGTCTAGGCAGAACTAACAACGACGACGTATGCAGAAAATGGAGAACAACATGAGCATCAAACAAGAAGATCAAAAGGCAAAACTGCTGCAAAAATACACTTTCTGTGTTTATCCACTAATAATATTGTCTAGATTTCATTTTTTTCAATTTAAAGTAACAACGCTGTGGAGTGGCAGCACTACCACTCGTACTAGCCAGGCAAAAGAAATTGAATATAAACACTATCATCTAACAAGATGTTGGGCTGTTGTACGAGTTTCCAGGAATGAGAGATTTTTGTTAGTTTAGTTTGTTACCATTTGTTACATATGTTATTATAATATCTCCTCTGCTTCCTTTTGACTTCATCTTTTTATATAGTAGTTATCGTCACCACACTCGAAAAAAAACGATGAACAACTAAAATAAAGAAAACTTTACATCTTTCATTTTTCTGTCCTATGTATGCACTGCTATAAAACCATCTATTTCACATACATTAAATACATACATATATTCGTCACAAAAGCATTTTAAATAATACATTCTGCTTTCACTGGTTTTTTTATAGAGAAGATGAGGCTTCCATTTATTTGTGTAGCTCTAATATTATTTTTAACCGGAGATTAGAATGAAAGCAAGTTAGTAAAAAGACAGGACATAAAAATAAGGCTGCGGAGTAAAAGTGGTTGTAAGTATGCAGCTGAGAACACCCTAATAGATAGCATCGTCCTTAAGGCATTGTATTAAATACCATTGACCAAGGCAATTCTAGTTCAAATAAATACCACTACGTAATTGTATACCACATGTCATTTACATTGTTGATGTTTAGTGGTAACAGCATCATGGTGAGATAATTCCTGTAGGTTTTTTAATTTCGACTGCTTTAATTTTTCCATGCTGTGAGTATTTTTAAATTTCAGTTCATCATACTTTTTACACACTTATCTTCTAAGTTGTAAATTTCGATAATCCAACAGTCAAAGAACACGTATCAAATGCATGCGTTAAGGGTTACAATAGCAGACATACTGACAGACAAATCTTCAAAGCAAGTTGAAGACACTATTTACTTGTTATAACCAACGTATGAAATAAATTCTTTCTACATAATGATATGATGATAGCATTAGGTCGCCTGAACCACATCACAATGTGTTCTGTGCTGGGCATTACATTATAACCAACGTATGAAATAAATTCTTTCTACATAATGATATGATGATAGCATTAGGTCGCCTGAACCACATCACAATGTGTTCTGTCCTGGGCTTATGGGCTTTCGCCAAGTATTTTGGTTTCAGTCAGCCTATTATGTATTATGATTTGTAAGGTCGGTAGGTAAGTAAGTAGAAAAACAAGGAAAGTCAGATCAGAGAAATGTGTGTGTGTACCTACATAAACAAGGCTTTCCTCCTACGGCTTTTTACACAGTGGGTAAAGCTGAAAAGGAGACAAGGAAATTGTTATATTTCTTGTTGCATCTCTACTCACTACATCTCTACTTACATCCTTGTCTTTTGTATCTGTGTGTGTGAGAGTAAGTATGCAAGTTTTCTAGCTCACTCCTTTTGTAATATTTCCTTTTTCCGCTCTCTAAAATCTACAAAATACTTGCAATACGAAAATGTAGGTACATATAAATGTATATACTATACAAACTTAATACCTATTTAAAACAAATGCGTGTTTGATAGGAAGATAAAGGCATATAAATATACCTACACATATAAAAACACAAACACAGTCATCCCTTTTTATTCTCTTTCTCTTTTATTTTCAACAACTCAAAGTTACTAATTATTCGGAACGACCCAAAAAAGAAAAAACTTTGTGTTTTCCACACAAAAACTTCAAAGGGAAAACTCCTCTTTTCTCTTTCTCTCTCTTGTATACACTCTATCCCATTTCTATTCTCTTTGCTTGGTTTTATTTCATGAAACAAACATTCATGCTTGAGCATGCACCCATGCATATATTCATAATACATTCAGTCAGTCAACCTATCCATCTCTCTTCCTCTTTCTTCCTTTCTTTCTATTCTGTTAACAAAAACACAAAAAATAGGAATCCGAACCTAGTCTCTAACTGTAATACTCCTGCACAACACAGAAAATGAATTCAACGTTAACACAACATTCTAACTATTTTGTAAATTGTATCAGCTTTTTGTGGACATACGTCCTGCGATGTACATATAAGCATATTATCATGATCATCGCCATCATCGTGTGTATACAATGATGTATTATGCATTACACGCTCTTCACTCCCTTCGTGTCCTCTTCTACAGTTTTAAATATAAACATGTAGAAGCCGCGTGTAGATAGAGAGAGTTGTTGTATTGCTTATATGTATATATTATAGTCACCGGATGATAATGGTCATAATAATAATAATAATAATAATACCAGTGCTTTCTTTCTCTTTTCTCTCGGCTTTATTTATTTTTCCATGTTGGTACTCAAGCATTATCGTTTACATCGTCAGCAACATCATCATCATTACCTGAGCTTTGTAAGTTGTGCACGCCTTGTTGTCCCGTTTGTTTTTGTGTGACTATACATTTCTCTTTGCCATCTCAAAATCTCAACATGTCATCATCATCCTCCTCCAACCTCCAATCTCTTTTTCCCTCTTCCTTCTCTGTTTTCCCTGTCTATGTGTCCCTCCATTTGGTTCGCGACAAATGATGAGTTGGAGAAAACAAGTCAAATGAAATACACACAAAACCCTTTTTTGCCTTTGTGACTTCGTAAGTACCTGCCAGCCTACTTCCACTGTCGTTCTCTATTTACTCCCATGTACTCTTTTACTATTCATGTGCCTGGGTACGTCTACGACGATGACTGGCGGTGGGCTGATTATGGTAAAAAGTGGGAACTAAAAATTAGAACAACTAACCACTGAGCACATGTACTTCACCACTATACAGTGGAGCTGCAAACTAAGTCGGTATTAATTTAACGTTCGCCCATTTCAATAGTGTAGACAGAAAAAATCAAAGAAAACGACAAAAGGAAGTGGATTTTAGCAGCATCTCCATAAATCATACCAAATGGAAAATCCCAAGTTTTTCATTCATACAATGGGATCATTATATTATACATTCTTGTGGTTACCACCGTACGTGGAGAATAACAGCATAAAAATTATACTGCGTGTCAAATATCTCTCACCAACAAAGTTTGATGGTGACGTTGACGTTAGCAATGTTGGCACATCATCAGGAGATTACAATAAATAGGCAGATACACAGCTCATTGGCATGATAGGAATGAAAGACGTTTACTGTTTGTGAAACACTAAAACCTCGTCATATTTCTTATGCAGCCGTTATTGCCACTTTTATTTGTGTCATTGTTATTCTATTTGTAGAAGCAAAGCAATCGTCGGTATCCTGATAGCGGGGGAAAAGCAATAAAATAGAAATTGCCTCTTCACTCGGTACTTGTCGTCATATACAATTTTAATAGCTGGTTATGCAGCTACTGCTTTTTCACTGATATTTTCCTATTTTATTTCTTTAATCCCATGACAAATGGCTCACTTTGTTGCCGAAAAATAAGTTTGTAATATAAAGAGTATGCACACTGGGGATTTGTTGTGAAACTGGCTAAAATATGTGTGCTGTGATTTGATGTTGGGGACGACAATTGAAGTGGATGAGAACAATCATACATACGTAATGTGACATAATGATGACGGCAAAAGCACACAAGTAGAGTGGGAGTGGGAGACGATTACTAAACCATGGAATATGAAGCATTACAAAAGGATTTAGTTGATATTACAACGATGATGATGATGGTTAGGGAAATTCCGGCTTGCATTTTAGAAAGACTAATAATATGACAAAGTGGCAACATTATCTGTATTTTATTTGCCATTTTTGCAATTAATAATTGCTACGGCTACAGTAACTATTATACATAATATAATGAATCATGACACTATGTAGGTATTTATTAACTGCAGTTTTTGTTATTTTATAATTTGTGTTCTGTTTTTTCATAACAAGTTGTGGAATGGAGTATGGTTTCCAATTCCATCATCATCAGTGATTTATGTTATATTCTTATTTGTTAATGTTCTCGGTACCTAATGGTGACAATATTTTAAAACTATTATTTAATTACTAGCTATATAAAACATAGTGGCAAAGACAACCACATTAGACCTTGAAACGTGGAGGATCTTAAGATAAACAAGCAAATCCGATACAGTGGTATTGTTTTTTAAATCTTTTTGGCCTTGAGAGAACATGAGACGACATCATTCATTTTCATTAGTTTACCATGTTCAGATCGGCTGTAGTCAGCAGTTTACTTTTATTACTAAAAGGGCACAAACTGGGTGCACTATGCATGCTACGATTTACGTTTACACGAAGCATCATTGTAAACAACAACAACCTAAAATTGTATCAAGAAATTCATCATACGATTAACGAATTCCATGGAGCACCGGCAAGTCCGTGCAGTTTATCCTTCGCATCATTCTTTCAACTCGCATTTTCTGTCAATTAAAAAAAAATTCTCTACGTTAGAAAATCTTACCCCTTCAAAGTAATACCAATACCATTAAAAAGTATTTACACTATTAAAATCATTAAATTACAAAACAAAACATGACCCTCGTTATATCATACTTTTCTTATAAACATTTGACTTTCATACTCAAATTACAAATCCCTGAAATTTATTCATAAAGCAGGACTTCTGCAGTAACTGTAGCTGTGGTCTACAATACACTTTACGTGTCATACATAACAACATTCCATAAATACTTCACACTTATCGACAAAGCTCTTTTTCAAAACAAGACTTGTTAACTTTATCATGTTCATTCATCCCATCCAACTGACAATTAAATATAATTTCGTTCTTACTTCTTATTATGGCTTATTATTTATTATTATTCGTATTATTAGGTATACACCAAAAATGAGAATGATGATAATGACGAGCCATTATTACTACCTATCTCTCTAGCTGACGCTGAATGCGTTTTCGTACAATAAAGATTTCTTCTCGTAAGCCGACAGTGAAGAATGACAAAAAAGACAAAATCTTCTCACTGCTGCTGCTCAGCAGGGCAAAGTCTCAAAGAATTGTATTCGCTATTGCATTCTATGATTATTACGCAAGCAACTTGTCTACTTCTGGAACACGCCGCGCTGTACTGTCTTTTTTGTTTTGTGCAATCATCATCCTCAGCATCACCATCACATTGTTGTGGCTTATTGTATTATTGTATTTCCCATTATTACACCGTTCCATGGAGCTCTCTCTAAGCTAAGCATACACTAGCGCAACAGTGCACACATTTAACATTACCCTTTCGTTCGTCCATTTACTTTTTCTAAACCTGCGTAAGTTGATTACGGGGAAATAAGAAGGGAGAGAGCAGCAACATGCTCCGCAATAATAATGCACCCCGTACACAACAACCACCACGCATTCATTCAGCAGCCTGCCTCTATTTACCAAACAGCACATCACACATTGCACTCCTATCTCTCTCTCTCTCTCTCTCGTCTCCTCCTTTTTCTTGGTCTGATTGAACAAAGCGGATTAGGAAGAAGGAAAAACGAAATGCGCTGGCATTGTTGTACTGTATTGAGTAAAGTAATAAATGTTTTGTGTAAAGATGTTAGGTAAGTAATATGGTAAGTGCGTGGCACAACTACTGTTACTACTGTTTGGCTCACTCATCGTAAGTAAAGTAACGTACTTGCTCCTTTGGGAAAATAATACCTTTGAGCTTTTACGAGGTAAGAGGAGAGCAACGGCAAGAAAGAACGCACATTTGCAGCGAATAAAATGTGAAAGAAGAAGAACAACAACGATTTCAAAATTGATCATCGTCATCATCGCCATCATGAGCCTTTTTACTTACTTACATGCCTTTTATATTTCCTAGTATAAAAAACTAGTAAGCTTGCTGCTCCCTTTCAAAAAATAAAAATAAAACTTTTTCTTCTCTCTCTCTCTCTCTCTTTATTCTCTGTTCTTGCTTGCTGCTCGGCGTTTTGGTAGCTGTGCTTCACAAGCAAAAATGCTTTTGTGTTAAATTTTTTGAACTTGTTCGTGGGCCGGCAGTTGTGGAAGTAGCAAAAGTATAGTAATAGTGTCAGTGTCGTTGGTGGTGGTACGTTGTTGTTCCCTAAGGATAAATTTCAACGAGCTCATCAAAAATTCAACATCTCACTCTGTTCTCTTCTTCCTCTTCTTCGTCTTCTGAACAAGTCAATGAGGATGATGGCCATGATGATGATGATGACGATGGTATGATGGGTATGGGAAACACGTAGGTGTTTCGAATTGTTGGCATTCCTTTAATACTTTTTTTCTCCCATCGCATCATCATGATCTATTGCCGATCATTGCTACCAATTTTCTCTCCTTTTTGCCATTACGGGCTTTTGTATGTGGAAAATATGTACAGGTTACAAGTACTATACTATTCCTGGAAAAGAGAACGAAAGAGAGAGAGAGAGAGAGAGAGAGATGATCGTATTATTGTCGAGTGTACAAGAGATAGAAACAGCTATTTTGGCCATTTTACAAGACGAGAAAAGATTCAAAGTCGTTTTTGCTTCAACTCCCTCTCTCACCGTCTTTCTCTTGCTGATGCTGGAAGCTGAATAGTTAAAAACGACGGAAAATATGTGACTAGACTAGACTACTTGACTGCAATATCTTACCACCAAGCTGGCGTTTTCTTGGTGTTCCTAAGTAATGATGGAGTTACAAAAAATAGTATTCAATATAGAAATAAATATAAGGTACGAGATAAAAAAAGTGTTCAAAAGGCAAAAACATGACATGACAGAGGAGCACAGTGAGACAGTGGAATTGATATGGACCATTGCACTAATGGTTGACTGGAAGTAGTTCAGTCTCTGAGATCAAATTACTGGAGAGATGACATTCTTTTCATATATAAATTGTGACCAGCAGCGACATTAGAGAAGTGTCTGTACCCTATTTAGAAGCGGCAAATGGAACAAATAAGTATACCACTATACCAGTATCTTAGCGGATAGCAGCACTGTACCCGTTGGTCTCTTTGTACGGAGAGAATGCATTGAAGAACCCTTTTGAATTCCGATGATGATCTTCATCATATTATACATACATCCTCACCTAGTCGTCTGCCGAAGAAGAAAACAGTATAATAGCATGTAGAGTAGTAGTCGCCTTCAATAGTAATCTAGTTGAAACTCATTGGCACAAGTCATGTGTGCGCGTCAATCAGGATCATCTTTCTTTTAAAGTAAACTTGAAAGAGACAAGAAGATGAGTCTTTTGCTGAAGAACACATGTAGTTTAACGTATCTATTCTCTATAATATTCTGTTCGTCTTTATATCCGCAAGCGCATGCAGGATCTCTCATCCTTATTCTTCGAAGAGTGCAAAAAAAAAGTTTAAAAAAATATCACGTCGAATTAACTTAATTTTTGTTAGCTCTTTTAAACTCCACACAACTGATACGACACATGCTGATGTGTACACTCCTCGACATCAACTGTGTTAAGGCCTCGAGCAGTGGGTAATCTAGAAAGGATGATTCCGTTTTCCACCAAAGTTGCCACAGTAGACTACGGCACGGATAATGGACAAAAGAAAATTAAATTATTGTTTAATAAATCAAATACATAAATGCAAGAGTCACTTTTCTGAAATGTTGAATTATGAGAACAGCGGCCAAAAAAATGGTTTCCATCGGAGTTTTTATTCCTGATTGCTTAAACGGCATTGTAGAGTGGACGCAACAACGAGAAAAGTTGATGGGTGCAGCGCAGGGCACAGGCATTAATATCACGTTGTTGTGGAGGGCGACCTTTATGTCTGGTTTGATTTAACGGTAACTAATGCCCACGTATCATCAAGAAAGCGAATGATGTCATTGACGTGATTCGTAATCTTAATTTTTTATATAGGCATTATCCATCCATGTATGTATGCATGCATTTAGGATGTGTGTGTTCTTGCACTATTATCAGTAGTCTGTACCAATCGCGGAATCATAATGTAAACAATTTTTCTGTCAATAAAGATACGTTCTGAACTAACTACTGACAACAGTCAAGTTGAATTCCGGATAGGGTGGCATGACGATAAAAGGGGAACGGGAAATGGGTTAGGTATAGTTTTGTGCACGTTTATTTGGAGCTATGCTAGTAGACATACTATTAGACATGCACATGTTTATGTCCCAAATAATAATACCTCCATCACAATGCAACCCCTGGCTCTACACACAAACAAACGACCAACCGAAAGTCCAATTTTTGTAAATGAGCAAATAATGTTCACATTCGTCCGGTACCGTTGTATACTTACTTCCTACAAACTACCGTTTAGTTATCAAGTGTGTGCTTTTCCCCAAATAGAAAATTTCAAAGAACAGCACGTCATTACATGCACCCTCAAAAAACCAACAAAACTTGGAAAATGTCAAAGAATGATACACTTTACGATTATTACAGAGAACAAGACGAGCACAAAAAAAAACACCGAAAAGAGAGGGTTACTGCCAACAAAGGGTTAATCCTACTGAATCAACCGTTGCTTCGCATCCATATCGCTGTCTCCCTTTTTGCTATACTTTTGTTATTGTTATGAGTGGATCAATTATCTAATAAAAAAGGACAGAATTATGTGGACGGTGGTTTGTGGTTAAGTAGATAAATGGGATATATTCTAGTGAATGGATCTGGACGACATGAACAAATAAAAAAAATGACTTGAAAATCTCATCTTCATTCTTAATACTCTTCGTATTGCACGGTTAAATATACTAATTCAAGAGGCATCATTTTCCCGATATTAAATTCATTTTGTTTCCCTATATATTCATATAGGGAATATAAAATATACTACTGCTGTACTAACGGAAGACACATCTTAAAGGGCTGTATGCTGTTGCTGCACACGCCAGACAACGACAATTTTTTGTGAAGAGAACATCAAGGAGATAAAACCTATCGTTCAATACATTTCCTCTCATTCTGCCACAAAAATTGTTGACTTGTGTAACTGTTTCATGGTAAACACTGTTTTCTTCTTTTTACTCTTTATTTTTACTGCGTCCCGTTAGCTGCTTTAAAACCCCCATAGAACAATACTTGAAGGATAAAACTTGGATGAAGCATGATGACAGAAACAGGCTAAACTTGATTTTCCCAAAGTCTTCTCTCTCTCTCTCTCTCTCTCTCTTTCTGTCTCGCCATCGCCATGCAAGCTCGTCATTTCGTAAAGTAAATGTGACACCGTGACCTGAAGAGTAATTTAACAGGGCATAGAGCATAACTATAGGTCCATTTTTGTCATTTACAGAGAGCTTTTCTTTCAGGGTGGAGCAACCAAAAACGAGATAAAAAAAGCGAAAGCGTTTTAACGTTCAGTTGAGAGTTTCCATATAAAAAGTTGAATTTATGAGACGAGGTTACAAAACAGCTACACGAAATGCACATTGCAACTGTTGTAAGTTTCTTATCTCTGTTCTCAACTGTTTTGTTCTTCGTTTCCTCAAAAGTCAAAAACGTTACAAAAACAAAAAATAGCGTCTTTCATTTTTTCACGCCAAAATAAGTAGCAGGGTGACTGGCTGGTTGGTATGTCTGTGGCTTGTTCATGACATCGTTGAGAAATTCCCATATTTCATTAACCACAAGTCATAAAAACGGAGAGAGGGAGAGAAATACGCAATTGAGTGAACTAGTAAACACAAAGACAAGTTTAAGCAACCACAAAGCCATGAAAAACAGGAGACACACGGAATTTTCGTCGTTTTTTTTCTTAAAAAAATTGTTTCTTTATATTTATACTGAAAATACATTTATTACATATATATGTCCCTAGCAATGGTGTTATCACTGTAACACCCAACGAAAACGAAAAGATTCTCCTTACTTCGGTTTTTTAGGAGCAACGATGAGGGTGCGAAGAAATAAGATAATAGATTCAATCTGACGATGAGCTCAGCAGCGGTAAAGCAGCTTATTCTTCTCTCTTTTTTTTTAACAAAAACTGGGAACACGAAAGAAAAAACGCGAAAAGCTGAAAATCACTTTAAAAATCCATAACGACCAGCCAAACAAGGATTTTGTGACAATTTACACTTTTTTCACCCTTCTCTTGTTCTTCCCCTCGCCAACAGTTTCCATGTGTGTTGTATTTTTTAGTAAAACGTGAGATGCAACAAGGTTGTGTATGTCACAAAAGCAGTATACAATGAAAATATTGTAGGCGGCAGGAGTAATGACATTTTCCCCCAATTTCTATTTCTTTCCCTGACTGATCTTATCTGACATGAGGTACAAAAATGGGGAAAGAATGGTTTGTTGTGGTGTTTTACCACCCACGAGAACTGACTTTTCCGCTTTTTTATTGACAACTTCAACTACTTATTATGTAACTTTGGAGTAGCTAGTTATCATAGGCTTATAAAACTAATAGCGCGAGAATTTTCACTTTTTTGTAGTATAGCTTATTAGATTCTCAAAGCTGGAGACAAAATTTTACCCGGAGGAAATACCTGGGAGTGAGGAAATTATTTACATTTTCTGCTTTCCTCCTTTTTCGAAACCATTCAACCATCCCATTACTCACTTGACTTTTTTCTGCTAAAAATGCTCTGATAATTTTCCATTCCGCCTTCTACTAATTTTTTTTGACGGCTCACAAATTTTACTATCCCCCGACAACTCGTGATGTCTTTCCCCTTCAGCAAGAAATACTCTGTCAGAGTCCAACTCGAAATTACTAAAATAAACTTGTGACAATGATGAAATGTAGCGATTTACCCCACGATAAGTCAAAATAACTGAATCTTTTATTTTTTTTTACCACAATTGATAAAAACGACATCAACTTTGTTGACATTGTCATGGTAGGAAATAGGGAAAATTGAGAATGTTACAAAACTGGTTGTATTGTTGTTGTTGCCAACATACGTGACTCTCAAAATACCCTGATATATTGTTACACTTTTTATTCTGGCTCTTCCCATACATTCTTTATTTTCACTGGTTTAAAGTGTCCCGAGAAATAATGGATTTTCTTATAACTACCTGAAGACCTCTGGGAATATTTTGCCTACCCCAGCAAAATATACAACGTTCTCGCACTCATCATTATCCACCAGAACCTGATTTTGAGTTTAAAATTACAATAGAAAAACAGCCAGGAGAAAGGGAAAGGAATATGGCGTAGGAAAAGGGACCACTCTGGGACAAAAGAAACCAGGGCAAAAAATGATCCGAAGATGCAGGAGAAGAGCAAAGCTGTATTTTGACAGTAAAAAAGGGAGCAATTCGTGGCCCTGGAAACTTGGACCAGGAACAATGGAATAGTAACGGTGCCAGGTGATCCGAGACCTTACTACAGCACTCAACGTCACCACAGCGGAAAGCAAAGATGAAGTGCACGCACAGCAGATATCAGCACAACAAACATCAAAGGCAACAAAAAGGTATCTGGGTTCCCACACTTTTTTATTTTTTCAAGCACGAAGGCAATACATACATAAATTGCTGATATTACTACGTTGGCCCAGATTTACACAGTAAAAATGAAATCATCTTCATTGTGTTTCGTAGTGTAGCAGGAAAGATAAATCGTTTGTTTAGTAGTCATGATGCTAAAATTCCAAATGTATTGTTGCAGCCAAATTCTGGATCAACTTCTTGTCTGTGAAACACTGTCACAGTAGAAATAGAAACAATAATGCATGTTGGATGAGACATAATCAGCGCCAAAACCAGTTTTTATTGTTGTCAGGTTAATAACAACTGTAAATGAAGCGGTGCAACACTGCTAGATAGAAGTATATTATACAACATTTCGTTTTTCTCTGGATATGTACTTGTTTTCTCGGTTCAAATCAACATTGCATTGTAGGTATATGAAATAAGTAGATAAATGAAATTCGTTTCAGAAGCAGGAGAAATATATACTGTCGTCATCGTTCTCTTAAATATGTCATATGTCATGACCCTCCGTTTTTGTCTCCATTCTACTTCATAATAGCGTTCCTGTCTGTCTCCACTGTTGCTAAGATGACTGATGATGACATTGGGCATTGAGCGTTTGCAGGCAGTATACACATTATAGAAACGACGCGACGTCTGTGGGGTGACTTGAGATGAACAAGAAAGCGAGCAAGTACAAGTACGTGTAAAACGGCTCTTTTTGTAGAATCGATTCAACCGCAATATTTCTTTCCAATAAATTCCATACATCATATACCTCCACAACAAACATGCAAGTTAAATTGCCAGTTTCTGTCAGAACATGCCTGAGGTCACAAAGGAACTTGGAGTTGAGCAAGCGGAACATTCGTAATTTCCAATTCTACACATTTTAATAAACCACTCAAGTCTCTTTTACATTACACATCATGCTGCGCAACACATATATTATGTCATTGCACGTGAATTTCGTTACATAAATACAAAAAATTGAAAATGGTTTTATTAGCCCCTTCTCATTTTATCCAGTGCCACGTTGCCTCCTGAAAACCAATTAGTGTTGTATAGTAATAATTAATCCTGATGCAATTGATACAAAATAATTTTGTTGTACTGTACTGACTATTATCGGCGGGGCGTTATCAAATGGCGGATGTAGGTAATCACCTAATTAACAATCCATGCAGACTTTTCAGAGTTACATACATACATTGTATATAATATCTTATTAGCACATGTAAGCTAATTATATAAAATAACTTCCAATCGAATGTTTTATGTGTTTGCACTACTTTGTAGGGCCAGTCAAACAACACATCATGGATACAAAAATATTCACGCATTATATACAAAGACACAGTGGACATGAATGTACAAATGATTATTCGAAACCTATAACATACATTTTATGGCCGTCTTGTGTAATATCACATTTCTCGCAGAAATTAAAAAGAACATCTACGTAATGTAATGTAGGATAGTCCCGTGACGACGACGGTAGCCAATTGGAAAAATTTAGTAAGATTTCGTATCGTTGTTAAAAATAACAAATGTATAAAACGGGGCCATGGGCCATGGTCATCATCATTGTAGAACTTTGACTGCACAAGAATGAAAAATAAGAAATTGTGTAATACCATCATCCTCAGGGAGGATCATGTGTCAGGTCACGCCATGTACTGATTATACAATAGTACGATAACAACAGCACGGTTCTCGAAGAAGTACATAGATGATTGGAAATAAAGAGACAGATATGGTTTAATGTACGAAATATTTCCGTGTCCGAACAAAATCACCAAAACATAAATCATGAAGGAAAGAAACGCCAAAAACATTTTTCTCTATTTTCTATTGTTTCCTCGCTGTTGTTTATGCGTTTCTTTTGTAATAATTAGAAGTAAAGTAGATCATAGACTACAAATCTTGATTTTCTTATCTGATTAATTTAGATTTATATGGTTTGTGCTTATGTACATAAACATTTTTTCTTGTTTTCCGACCGAAAGTTAGTAATTACATCATCAAAGTCATAGCATAGCAGAAATAAAAAAGAAAGAAACTTCAACCCCTAAAGATTCTGAAAGTATGGTGTACGTTGGACATGGATTGTTACTATTACTCATGTTCAAAATGCATCACCATGTCCATCTTTCTAAAGTTATATGCAACTTTTGGAATGATGAACTTTACTGATACATGATAAAAACCGCAACAGATTGCGACTGTGAGGAGCATCTGTCGGGACAGACAAGACTAATTTTGTCTTCCTGCATGATGTCATGATGTTAATTTCCGATAATTCGAAATTTAGCAATTCGCTAACAAGCATATCAAGTGTGAGTGTGACGATCATACATGTGTGTCATAATGTCTTCGCATCGTTTTATAACACGAATCATTAATGACCAATGATCACTATGTAATACTAAAAGTTGAAGAACAATAAAACGTCTTATTGACAGTAATAAAAGCTTGTAAAATTTAGTGCAAATGTCATTTGTTCACGACAGAAATTAAGGATCTACTCGTAAATATGGTATTATTATTATGACGTACTAAAATTAGCTGGTACAATTATGTCATAAAAATGCAATTGCCTATTATGATTGTGCTATATGTTTGCTCACTGAAATTGTGTAATGCTTAAAAAATAACTATGGTAATAAATTTAATGACAATGGCAGTGACGTTATTGGAGAATCCATCATGATCTTCATCTCTTTTCTATGGTTAATTGTTTTGTGGACGCCATCGACATTACCAAGACAGTAAATCTTACAAACGATTTTGCATTGTATGCAGTCGAGAAAAACTCGTTGCTAACCTTGGCTTCTTTGCCTTTCGCTGACAGTCTCAACAAGGGCGAGTTTATAAATCATACTATCACCGTCACATAACCATCATTTACAAGTTTGTCAGTCTTTATTATTTGCTTTATAATATTTTGTACAGGATCCGAAAGAATATCTTCCTTCCTGTGGAACGCCTGGGGTTGTTAGCAGGTATTGGTCATTCGGGTAACATTAATTTTAAATGTTTTGAATCAAAAGTTAGGTAAAACGTTGTACTAAAAAAGCTAATTACAAGTTTTATAGTTTCTAAAATGAAAAGACGTCAAGCAGAGAAAGCAGCTGCCGACGATGGAAGCACCGATAACAGCGCCCCACCAGCCAAACGGGGAAATCCAATACAGGCCCGTATTGTTTCCTCAACACAAAATGGACGGAAACTGACACTTCGATTGAAGTTAGACAGCTGCAGACAAAAAGCTGTCGTCAGGTATTGTATTACGTTACAGTTCTGTGCAGTAAGTCGAGTGGTCATACAGACTAAACTGACTAACATAATTGCCATCTCTTTCGCTTAGTCGACCGCCGACTGTATCATCAGGAGACACAAGTAGATCAACCACCTTACGAAATGAAAATGGAAACGGCGCGGGTCCATCAACTGCTCCACTTGTCAACTTGCCAACGGATGACCTAAACCACCACAACACGGCTGCTGCTTGTCCTTACTATGGCTGGTATCGACTTAAAGACGCCTTTTTAACGGAAAATCAAGCTCAACGCGCACACTACTTGAATGAAAATTCGAAAGATGGGCAATGTGAGGCCACGAATCAACGAATGCTGCAGGCAGGAAACGGTACAGACAACGAGTTGAGCGATGATGGACCACAGCCGTCCTACTTATTACCGAATAGTACAATGGATCCTGATACAACAGGGACCATACTAACAGAAGAATCTGACGAATCCCTTCAATAAATGAGCAAAAGATTGGCTAAGGCGCATGAAATTCAAACAATGATTACAAAAAATGTAGCTGTCAAATAATAACTTTTAGACTGGCACACTATTTAAATCTTGCAGTCATATAGCCATCATATCGTACGAATAATTGTTGTTACAATTAACACCAATACTGATTTTATTTCTTTTGATAATTGCAATCCATTTATTGTTAGTTTCTTAAAAAGAAACTATCTTTCTTAATTTATAAGAAAAATATTCAAAGCAATTGCTAATAATAATGAAATGTAGAGTATTTTTCATGTGACATGAGAAAATTGCAACTATTTGATTATATGGAGTAAGGCTTGAAATTATGCTACTTTTAAATTCAACATCGAAAATGCATAAATCCATTCATTAAGAAAACAATTAATAATTAACCAGTTTGTATGTATATAAATCTTAATTTACATTTACCTCCATATTCATTCTAAAATAATGTTCCTTGTGTTGTAATTTCAATTTATTTCTCAGAATTTCAAAGAAACAAAATTTAGGTGGTTGAATTTATAATTTTAAATAAAACTGGAATCATTACACATGTAATGCAATGTACATTATGTTTGTGTCGTAATAAAAGCCATACTTTACAAAATTTCAACTGTACCGTACCACTTTAACGTATCCAATATCTGTCCCAAAACCCGGATAATGGCTTGCTTTACATGAACGTTTTGGTACTTTTAAGTACAAAATAATAATGCTATGTAAAATAAAGAAGGTGGATCAGGATACAGGCGTTCGAGTTGTATCTAATGAAATAAATGTTTCTACGAGCATTCCGTGACGTTTCTAGAATAAAGTTATATAAATTAAAAGGGAGTTGCAGTTGTACTTTTCAGTGTTACTTTCGTCACTACTTTTGACTTAGGTAATAATTCCGTCTCACCACTTATTATCCTCTTATTGAAATTAAAATTAAAACACGGACCTTGCCAACTAAGTAAATTCTCAATTTGTCCAATTAAGAATAAGTTTATAAGCAAGGTAAAAATAATATTCCAAAAATATAATTGATCTGAAGCAGTAAATTTTTTTGTAAAAAAAATTACGCCTCTTGAATTATCTTGGGGTAATCCGAGACAATTGATGTGTAAAATATGTGATTCTCAAGAAATGTTTTTACTTTTGTTTTAATAGATAGATTTAGATTTTAATAGATATCAACAAAAAGGAGAAACATGCCGAAAACGCCTGTTACTTATCCACCAAGACGACCTACAACTCGTTCTACATCTAAATTGCAAGCGGATGCGCTAACTACGCAATCCCTTAGTCCTTTAGCTGAAGTGAAATTTGATATCGAGTTTCAGCAAGAACAAGTTCATAGGTAGCCGATACATTTTTAATTTTTTCATATTAGTAGTGATACTTACCACCACACACCAACATACCATATATACCACATTTTGATACTAAAACTTCTAATTTTTAGCGATTTCGATGAACACGTTTTTTCTGATGGAACTCTTGCATCACCTATGCTTGAAATATGTGTTACAGAAAATCTCTTGATAGCTTGTGACATCACAACGGAAGAGAGGTATGATTATATTTGCCATTAGTCTTATATGTAGCTTTAATTGTCAATTAGTCTTGTTGCATATTTAAGCGGCGATGCTGCTTTATGGCTTCATGTTGTGTCCGTCCGTATTTCGTTCGCGAAATAACTACAGTCCCAGCCGACCAATTCAGACGAAACTTGGTATGTAGCTTACACATACCCGTTGCTATGACCTGTACAAGTTTCGAGTTGGTGGGTGGTAATGATTAATGATTATGGGCCAAAGAAATTGGTCAGGGAGCGCTTCACGACAATGGTCATTAACATGTAAAATATTTTTATTGCAAAAAGTTTGATTTTTAAAACCAGAAAATTTGTAAATTTTCTGTCCCCCGGGGGGCGGGTTTGAAATAGATAACAGAGGACGGGGTGATGAGGGACCGGGATGTGGAAGGGGTTGGAATGAATGGGAGAGGGTATGAGTGGAAGGGACGTGAAATGAGTCTTCACCACTTTAAATTCCTATATGTTCATGGTTGCGTGGTGTATTATTATATACATATTACGTACAAATTGAATATTTTTTTCGTGTTTCGTTTTTCCAGTTCTATTTCACATGACGATGAAAAAAATAAACTTGACAGACTTTTGATGCCACCTCCACCACCACCAACCAAGTGTTCGATTGATAGGTCGCAAGAAAAATTGAACAAATCTGAACAGGAATCTGCTTTTGAAAATGCATCAGAAAATTTAAATTCACACGATCAGAATTGTTTGTTCAAAATTTGGAGAAATCGAAGAATGAATCTTACGACTACTGAAGAGGTTCGTAATGACTTGATGGAAGACTACATGGGAAAGTCGAAGAAGAAGAAGAAGCGTATAACATTTGCTGAGGCGCAATTAAAATGCGACAATGCGCTTACTGAAGATGGTCACATAATGTGCTACCTTAAAGATCAGAAAAAAATGTTTGACGATTTAATGAAACATGAGATTCAGAAATGCGACTGTGAATCCGGTAAGTTTGGATCAGCGCAAATGCATGATGGTAAACAAGATGGTCCAATGCCACTAAATGGTGGTATCCAGCTGTGAATTACGGGCAGAATTGCTAAAGGTGATGTGGTATGATTGAGAACGGTTGAAATTATCTCACTAATGGAATGAGTGATTAATTAATTAATGTAATGAGACAATAGCTAGCTGAACAATAATGCATGAATCAAATACTTTTATTATCAATTTTTTGTATATATCAGTGTCTTTGACAAACTACCTACAACAATAAACAATGAATTTTTACGAATTTAAAGCTACTTATTTTTAACCATTTCAGAAATGAAAATGACAATAATAATACCGTTATAATAAATTAACTTTCCCTTGAAAAATACAATCCCAATGCTGCATCAATACAAAGTCTCGCATAATTGTCTTCCAGTTCAAAAAATACACCGACTAAAAACTTTTGTCTTTAAAAATTTAACGACTAGATGATTTTTATGGATCGACGTCATTTATATGAATATACTGTTTTAAAGTTCTACATAATATTATATATTACGATAATTGGTAATAGTTATGTTGCAACTTCTATGGTTCACTCAACTAGTTTGCATAATCCCGTTGAAATGCATATATTCCTTTTAGTCTTTACACTAGAAATAATATTTTAAGTCGTGTATTAAAACTCCTCGAAACTTGTAAGAAAGCACTTAACATAAATATATCTTGCCGATTATAGTAATAATATTAAATAACAGATGTTTGCATTTACGGGAAAGATGTAGAAGTTACAGCTGTAAATGTAATGAATACTGTATAAGCGAACTATGCCTTTTGGTAACAACATACACATTATAAGAAATAAAAATATGTAATAAATAAATACCCATTACCAGGATTATTATTATAACTTATCCAAACTAGATTTATCTGCTCGCTGTAAGTTACCATAAATTTAGATAACATACAATACCTAGAATATGAGATTACTATATAGTTATTTATTGCAATAAAGTTGTGCGTATAGATTTTTGGATACATCCTGTAGATATATAATAATTTATGTTACGTTTGAATAATTTACGTTGAACAACATTTCAAGCAAATAGTAATGCCTGGCTACATTTCGTACTGTTTGTGTGTCCACAGAGAATGCTTTTGAATACAATTCAGTTTAATTTAGTAAAAATTTACTTGAGTACGAAAACTGTGTACCCAATTATTGCAGCGACCGAAAATCTACGATACAGTTAAATTTATTGTATATTGCGTAATCTGGTATAAAATGAAAAATTATGAATATTTGAGAAGATCTATAAGGCATATATATGCTCATATATTATTGCAAAAAAATAACAGTCGATTAAGTGAGAAATACAACTGTACACAAAACTTGGTTGCACCTGGTGAAGGATTGTTTGGAGTCTTGTGGCTAGTTCAAACACTCGTATTCATACTATATAAGTTACACTGAAATTCGTAACTCTCGACTACTTTTATGCATTATAATTGCTTGGTTCACTCCTCTGTTTTCATTTTTATTAAATATTTTGTATGTCCATTAGGAAAACACAATTGTCATCGTTTAGCCTCTCTGTAATAATATTGACAAACTCTTCATAAATAGGTGGGAAGGCCATGATATTTTTCGGTTTCTTGGCCAGCCAAAACCGACTGAATTCAATGAGGATGACGCAACAAAAATCATAGAACATTCCGACTAGACCTTGAGCTCTAGTTATAAAATCAACCGCCTTAGCTCCTTCGTCCAACGACAAAACCGTAGAATGTCGATTATAAAAATGAGTTTTCACTTCTCCACGACGAAATAGTTGAAAGCCTGTTTCCACTATTTGGATCATTAAAATAGCCAATGGGAAGGAGTACATAGGGTGATTACTTACACCAAGCACTTGCTTTGCTCGTTCCTGATATGCCCTCGAGAAGTACCTTAATCAATTTTGTAGTTTGTTATTAGAGAGATTTCATACAGGTTAAAAAACTTTTTTTTTTTTAAAAAAAAACTTGGGTTGTATTTCACTTACAAGATGAAATTTAACCCCAGTTCTCCAGAAGCCCGGAAGTCAGTTGATGGGTCATTTCCTTGAAAACCTAGATACTGCCATTGCCGACTTTTTCGTCCGCTTAGCTCTTCCGGATGCATAAAATTTTTCCAGACTTCCAATAACTATTATAAATTACACAAATTTTAAAAGCTAGATATTTCAAACGCCAATAATAGAGAGGAATTAAACTAATAATTATCAGATAATGAAAATAACAACATCAGACAAAGTTTAACTTGGTAAATATGACGAACCTTGACTTCGTGTGTTTTATTTTCCAAGTCGTAACGAATAGCCCGCATTGTTTCCAACTTCATACACAAGTCATCATATGAGTACATCATCTCTAAGCAGTCCGCCAACTTGGGTACAAACCTACAGAGCAAAAAAATTATAATGATTACACAAAGTTGCTAAGTTAAAATATAAATTTTATTGATCATATTGATTTACCCAGTGTGACATTTTATGTTGATTGCTTTAGCATTCGCTACGGCGTGAGCAGCTGCACTAACTTCAAGCCGTCGTAAATTTCTAGTGTCAAAATATCCTATTTCAACTTTTAAGGCCAAATTTTTCATCGCAAGAGCAACAATGTCACTTCGTGATCTTCTTAAAGAGATTTCTATAATAACAAAAATGAAGTGTGTAAGAATTTGATAATAACTTTATTATTAGCAATTTACATTTCAGGTATGGATTTTTTTGGCGTATAACTCTAGTCTCAACTTACCTACTTGTCGAATTCGTCTTGCTCCAGGTAACTCTCCATATATTATTCTCTGCAACTGACACAAATGAGTAAGATGTCGAAGCAACCATTTCCCAAACCGGTAAGTGTTCACTTTAACTGTGCTCCAAACCCATGGAATCAAATGCACTATGGATGCAAGTTTCCATAACAGGCTGATTAAACGATTGTGTACACAACCAAATATGGCTTTTACACTCCTCATCTTGTTACTAGTACTGCATCCCTGTAAAATTATGTATAAAAACTGTCATAGTTACAATCACCATCAATTAAATAGCATCTTCAATACACAACGTTTATAACTCCTTTCTGACCGCAATTGGAGCTTACCTAATTAAATGGCTCGGAAGTATATAAAAGCACTCGTTCTGTTATTCTAACCTCTTCCTTTCCCCACAAAGCAAACCAAACATCTGGTTGTCTGCTGATGCCGATGATGGTGGAAGTATCGATGTGCGCTCTTTTGTCAAACAGAGACTCACTCCATCCAACAGACATTTTTCATACATGCAATCATCATTATCATCATCATCATAGTAACACCATCGTCAATACTAACTTTCATCTTCTCTGGAAAATTCCCTCTTTTATATTGACTTGCCAATTTTTGCAGTTTTTTAGTTCACAGATGATTATAATGTTACTACAACATGAAGGCACGGTTCACCTGGGAACGAGAACATCCGTCAACACAATAAAAGGAACATGCAAAGAAACAAGTCAAACAGCCTTAAACTAAATCCAAATCTATCCAACAACACCCAGTTACTCACTGAAAATTGACGTGGAAACAAACTCCAGCCCAAAGAAACAGAACACGTAGATGCAGCCGATGCTAAATAAATACACAAACGGAATTGCGTGATAAATCTAAAATAAATTCTAGTACAGCTGTTGTTCCTCTGCTAAATTTGTTGGCGCCTGACATCAACGGGGCATTAAGGCGATCCTTATGTAGTGAGAATAGAATTCACACAGAATTATGTAAAACAGCAGCGTTGGTCTGACTCGCATATAGTACAGTAAGTACAAGTGCAAACGTAAATGAAAAAAAAATTGGAGATTGGAATTGGAATGAATCAAAGCATTATCCAATGCCTCTTTGGCATACACAAATTTATAAAGTCATCATAATAGCTGCCATGATGCCATACCATTATTGCCATGAAGTAGTAAGAAAAATACGGCAACCGCTGGTTTGGCCCCGTCCATATATATTCCCTCACTCAACACGCAAGCATACGATTTACTCTACTTCACTGCTGCTAGCTACTAGATGTGTGTAGGTAGGTTGATGGTGATGAAAGTGAGATAGATGGTCAGGAGTAGCATTTGTATATTCACATAAAGGACGCCATCTACGACGAGATAAGGCAACCGACTGCATCATTTCAAAGTTTTCTGCCAAAACTCAATATCGAGGCATGGTTGCATGTTTGCAGCGCTACATTTTCACTATACTCTGCTGCAGCTAATGAGAAGGAGACAGGAGACAGGAGAACAGGCATGTGTTTTGGTTACACCAATACAACAGGTCACAGTCGGCTCTGTCTTTCGGTAATTTCATACGTGGAGTGCAAGTTGACGGCAAAAATTTAATAGGTGAGTAAAACTTATTTTGGAATTTAAGAAATTCAGGTAATTAAGCAGGGTTTCGAATAAAAACAAAGCTGAACTAGGGCATAGTTCATGGTGTTTGAGAATTGTGAAATTAGAATAATTTTATTCGGAAATAGTGTTGATTTGTTAATAAAGTGTGCCTGTGGTAAAGGAATTAGTGAACAGTTTGGTTTTGTAGTTTTTAAATATAACGTAAACAGAGTCTAATTTATGTTGTTGTGATTATTGCTGTAGGGATACAACATTTTGTTATTAAGACACGATGAAGCAAATCGTGGT
>JAHZNB010004515.1:0-12175 GCA_027744295.1 Callyntrura guangdongensis
CAATAAATGCCGGGTATATTCGTGAACATGATGAAACGGAAAGGACACCGTACTGACCGTATTTAAGTTCCATTTTTACTTTATCATTATTCATTATCATTCATAGTCCATTCAAAACTGTTACATCCTTTCCTACAAACTTTATTTAGGCACATCTTATGTGACTATATTTTATTCATATGTATGCCGAAATTAGAATACTTGCCGTTTTCTCTGCTTCTGCTAGTCTATCCCTGTATCGATTGCACTGCGGCTTAACGGCTTAAGTACAATATATGTCCGTCCAAAGTAGTATGTTAGTTATGTACTTTATAGATTTAGGTAATGGGAGGGAGGAAATATTATTTTATTATTTACTGTAACATATCTACATGGAAAATTCAAAATTAATTCATAAATAAAGATAATCATCTTATCATTTTATCAGTAAGGACAGGGACAGGGTTAGAGTTTAACAATGTACACAACTACCAGCAAGGGCATTAACCGGAAGGAATTGTCCTAAAGCAAGGTTGTTCCGGTTTTGAACAAAAATGTACTAAAGTGGAATTTACTATTTTCAGTCAAATAAATTTCAGCTTAAAAATTTTGCCAATTTTTAAACACATGCAGCTCGTCCTTCAATAACATTTTTTATACAGGCGCATCTACGCATATTACCAGTATTCCTAAAAAACAAAATCGACACATCTTCAAAAATTAATTTTGATCTGTTTTCGTACTATTCATTGTCTCGCATTTGTAATATTTAAAAAAAAAATCCTTTTATTTATTAACGCATTAGAAACACATTTATCTCTGACATCTGTAGGAATAGTCTGGCTGGGGCAAAGTACAATGTACAAGGTTATCGTGTGGGTGCAAGAAAATGATCATGATCATTTATTTTATCGAAAATAAGAAACTTTCAAGTTTGAGTTACCATGCATCGTTACCATAATCTCTTAGCGTAGCGCAGTGGTATGTGGTAGGGCTTTGCATAGTCAAGTTTGTAGAAGCCTTAAGGGGACATGCTACAGTTTACTATTCCTTTAAAGTATATCCTATTCGTAACAATTAACTTAACAACTGCATGTTAGTTGGTCATTATGTACTATCATAATATTTCTATATGTTCGCTTTCGTTTAAAATTATGTCAAGAAACACCACCAAACATGAGGGAATTGTCAGTACTTAACAGCTTACACTTTTGCAAGCTATCTTATCTCTCATTCATTCCATCTGAAAGCGTAAAAGAACTTCGTTTTTATTTTCAAAACTTTCATTTTAAAATCTCGGTCAGAGGTGACGAATACCTAGCATAGCAACCTACTGAACGTACACTATCTCATCTCTCATTCATTCCATCTGAAAGCGTAAAAGAACTTCGTTTTTATTTTCAAAACTTTCATTTTAAAATCTCGGTCAGAGGTGACGAATACCTAGCATAGCAACCTACTGAACGTACCCAAGTCATCGGATGATATTTAATGATGATAAAATTTGATTTTCGATGTGCTTATGACATGATCCATTATGGAAATTATCTACGAATGCAGGTTACCAGATGTCATTTTATGCTTGTATCTGGTGAACGATTATTACCTATTTTGCGAAGTTTTTTTAAAAATCCGTCATCCGTGCTCCTTTGTATTAGTCACATATGAGTCAGGGCGTTGGCTAGTGAAATGGAAAAATAATCTGGAACAAACTTTCTTTTTCAATAAAATGACTTACGACGGATGCACAACGGTTTTACATCCTAACTCGTGGTTATTGAAAAAATAATGTCTCGAGCATGATGTCAATTTTTTGTATGTTGCTCCATTTCTTGATGTTTAATAATCGACGCATGTGCGCAGTGGTGTTACAACTTGACTAATTTCTCTATCTCCTATTTAAAGACACATAAGTTCAAGCTTCTGACCGAATAGATTGAATCTTCATTTGCCTGGTGCAGCAATCAACATTTATCTCCTTTTTTACGTTCGGGTTTGCTTAAAAGGAAAAGCTGGGAAGATGAAGTTTCTGTTCCTTTGTCATACAACATTTACGTTCCTGAGCCAAGTTGGTGCTGCGAATTTCGACAAATTTAAAATTACAAAAGAAAACGACATTGTGTCTAGTAGAAAATTTAACTGGGACGAAATGCACCCCCGATTTGCTAAAACTGCTTCTTTGTCGGAAATCAAGCTGAACCCACACGATCCCTTGGCGATAGTAGTTACCCGGTTATGGCAACATTTATTTACGGAAAATCGCATTTTTTCCGTACAATTCCATAAATTTTCCACCACCACTCGAAAGCCAGACCTTATAACAACTAAGGGTCCCACGTCGATAAGACCTCAGAACTTTGAGCAAGCGACTATAACAACAACGCAACTACCAACTACTACCGAGTTACACCCTGACAATTCCACTACTACTATCAGTTAACAGGCGGGGGCCAATATTGGGTCCCTAAGCATATTTTTCATAGTAGCAGTAAATTGCAAAAGGAATACATTACTGCATTTTGATGTGTGCCAACATCATAATATAAACACCAACAATAAAATTCCAATAAAGTTTTTTAAAATAATTTATATAATATCTTTAGTATGCCACGTCAAATTTTTGATTGCCACAAAAAGATGCACAATTTTATGAAGAATTCAAATCTGTATTTAGTTTTGCGTTACACGATAATAGATTTTGTTACTCGTCAATTAAGAAATAATTAAAATTAAAATTGTTGCAAGTGACCCTAATATTGGGTCCCTACTATGAAAAATATGCTTACGGAGGGACGTAATATTGGAGTCCCTTTGAGGGACCCCAATATTGGCCTCCGCTTGCTAACTGATTATAATGAATGTCATTAGCGCGTCAACAACCGCGGGCGCACATGAAACTACAACACAAGTGACAACACAGACTTCAACAATAGATCCAAATCCAGCATTGGTTACTCCACCTACGACAACGACGAAACCTTCACTGATGGTAACATTTCCAGTTGAAACAAGCCCAGCAGCAAGGCCCCCACTTTGCCATCTTATACCTGGAGGACCGCCAGCATGTACTTATCCACAAGGACGACCACCTATATGTACTTTTCCACAGGATAAACCCGCCTTGTGCCAATTTCCACAAGGCGGGCCGCCAGCATGTCAATTCCCGCCAGGCAGATTGCCCTATTGTCAATTTCCAACCCTACGACCATCAGAATGCCAACTTTTACCAGGAGTACCACCATGTCATTTTTTCCCGGGAAAACCAGCAGTATGTCAAATTTTACCAGGAGGATCATCAGTGTGCCAGTTTCCAGATGGCCAACCGGTATGTCAATTTCCACAAGAAGGGCAACCTGTGTGTCAGTATCCACCCATTGGACAAGCGTTTCCCACCGGGCAAACCCCTGGACATTTTCCTCCTGGGAAACCATTGACGACGGAGCAGTTTCCAACAGGCCAAGCACCTGGACATTTTCATCCTGGAAACCCTTCGTTGGGACAAATTTCACCCGGGGGTCCTCCAATAGGTCACCGTCCACCTGCGGATTTTTCTTCCGGATCTCCTCCAAGTCGTTCCTCAATAATTGTAGTTGACTCGAATTATTTACAAAACTTTGATCTGCCATTGTCTCTGTTGTTAAATAATAGTAGCAGTCGATTGCCTGTGTCCGAAGTAACGCTTCCAGGAAATGTTTCTTTTCAATTTTCAACATATATACTTGAAGAATTAGGTTCACTAAACACGACAAATTCGTCCACCAGTGTGGCATACGTGATTCCTATTTTTTATCAGTATCCAACAGGACCTCTGAAAAAGGAAAAGGCCAACAAGACGTATACTTAACTTTTGTTAGTTTGGGAATTATCACAATACATTTTTTACAAGATCATCTATTCTATGACTGTACGTTTGGGAACAAATTTTCTTCGCGTAAGTATTCATGCATTTTTAGAGTTAACATAGAGCAGAATTAACATTCTCATGCAGGCTTTTCTTTTAATCCATTAATGTTAACCCATTTATTCTACTTTCAGATAACTTGCTGTCATCTCGGAAAACAACTTATGGACATTGCTTGTTGCTTCCGGACGTCTTCAAACCATTTCCTTTTTTGAATTGGAAATCCTTTTAATATCATTTATTCTTATTATAAAATTAAATATATTAATAATAAAACAACGCGTTATATATTATAATGGGTGTTCTTATCAACTAACTGGAAAAATGTAAAACTACTTACATTATATATAAGGAAAATGCATGGTTTTGGATTTCGTTGTTTCATCGAGATATTTGATGATGTAGTTGGACTGGTCTACTTGTACATTTTTACCTATTCAATTTTCCCGTTACGACAAAAAAATATTTTGTTCAACAAGTAGCAGCTGCCAATGCCAAATGCTGACACACTCAAGGTTCACTATCAAACTATCGACATGTATATAATACACCATGTTTTGTTTTAGTATGCATAAAAACTTTGATGCGTTTAAAAACGACTTTTTGCTATGAGTACAGCACAAAGAGTCAGCAGTACAGTGAATAATTTGTTATTATTAGGTAAACCAGGTCTATGGATGGGAACTGTGATTTTCCATATTCTAGCAAAAATTTAAAACCTCATGGTGTGCCACATTACATTTTACATTCAAATTATAACATGCATTTGGTTTTATGCATACCCCGACATCAGCTTTAATACTGCCATTAGCAAGCTCAGACGCTCCTTTAAAATCTCATCATATCCATTCCAATGAGAATGTGATTTTTATCTTTGTTCCGCGTCAGCAAACTCGTTGTTTCACTACGTTTTTTATTATTATAACAAATTTACTCATTCATCACCATTAATCATCATAAAATAAGATGGATGAATTTCGCTTAGTATAAATCTTCCGGTTTTTGGATTCGGTTATGTTGTAGTTGTTCTATATACTACTATGAAATCTATACTACTCACTGAAGGACACTGAGCTCAGGTTGCAGTTACAATTGCAATGACGGTTAAAATTTTCAGCAATGCGATGAATGAAAAAATATAACAATATGGAAACTGTTGTTACAGTCGTTTGGAAACCGACTATCGCTCTTATTGATCATTTAATTTTTAAATTACGGTCCCTTTGCTTGGTTTACATGCAAACTGTCAAGTGTATGTGTAGTGTGTACTATGGTCCGCTCCGCAGCAGCTCTATGTACCCAGGGAAACTATGCATAGTTTATGTAAAACCCCACCATCCCCCCCCCTCGGTAGATAGCCGTGGTTTACATATTAGTACATTCCAACAATCAATCAATCACATCAATTCTCGTCTCACAGTATAAAAGCTATAGCTTTGGCAATAGCATTGCTATAGCTATAGCTATTTTATTTCCATGATTAGTCTTCAAAGTTCAAAACTGTAAAACACCATTGTTAAATTCAGTTGATGAATATTACGTAATTTACAACTGTGCTTTTTGTAAGCACTTTGACAGGCATATACATAGGCATTGCACAAAAGTCTATTATTAGTATTTAATTACTATTATGAGATAATTCTAGTCGATATTTTGATCTTGTAGTCTGATACGATTTTCCCTTCTAATTTGTGTATAAATAAGTACACGAGAACGAGAACATACATTATAATCTATGTATGTGCGCGCATCATAGATTCTCGTATTTAATCTGAATTTAGACTTTTTATATATTATGAACCTTGTGCTAACTTGCGGATATAAATTATTACCTTGTTTGTTTGTATGCTGTTAACAACATAAAATAGTTCACCAGTGTAAAACAGAATAAAATATATGAGTCACCACCACCATGGTTCTACTGAAGGTCATGATTGCTTCTGAATTCCCGGTTTACATAACATTTATTTTTGTCTAAAATATAATTCAGGAGAACTGTCCCTTTTTTAAATAATATATTTTGAATACCTAATTTGATTAAATCATAGCAGCATTCCATAAAAAGTAAAACCATCTCACTAGCATCACAATGCAGCATTTTAAAGTAGATATTTTTCTGATATTTCATCATGTATTGTTTAGCATTAAAACTCTGTTTTGGTGTTATGTATACACCTACTCGTCTACTTCCTGGATAATTAAGTTGATGTAATCGGCACATAATAAAACAGGCACGCAAACTTAAATAGACATATTTATGTTTAGCCATTTTTATGTACATGTCGTGCATTGTTCGTATACTGCACAATAATACCTTATCCAGTTGGTGCAACGTTTTTTAAACCAGGCATTCTCCAGAATGTTACAATACTTTTAATTCCACGCAGCACGCGAAAAAAACACTACGGTTTGGCTCATAGGTAACAGATAACGTGTAACGGGGTGAACCATCACAATTGAAAGTTACCCACGATTACAGCAAACGTAAATAGAATTAATGAGGGAGATTTGTGTGAGAGATAGAGCACCTAAATAACTAGGTATGTATCTAACTGTCTAGCCCCCATGATCAAGAGAAACTGTCCCTCTCTATACGTAGGGGAGTCAATGTCAAGCCGGTGCCAGTGGTATTATTTTCATTACTGAATTCTTATAAATTATTTTTAGGGGAAAATATTGATGAATCGGTATATCCAGTGTCTATCCAGTTAAGGAGTATGTGAGTGTGAGCATAGTCGGTCTTATCAAGAGTAAGACGTATGACATCGACAAATGAAATGTATTTTTATTATTTTTTGGTCATCAGAATTTTGTTTGATTACTACTGATTGAGATATACGTGATAGGTACTACATGATGCTAATTAGCTGATGAAGATATACAATGTGCCACGCTGCAGGGATACACCTTCAATAAAATCAATACCAAAATTACCTACATGAATGTATGTATATCTTTACTATTTTAAAACTTTGATCAATATAATGCAGGTATAAAATACCAGGTTCATATTGAAATGTTAAAAAAACATTGCAGTTTTAGTATTGATATAACCGATTGGCTGTCCTTTTTTATTTCAATGTTACTTATTAATTAACAAGATATGCATAAAGTAGCATCTTTTGGCTTTGTTTCAGTTTGAGTTCATTAGGGTGAAGACTAAGAGTATATTCAATATTATAAACAGTCAAAAAGGATGGAATATTAGCATTCAACGCAGATACAAAAAAAATAATGCATATCGATATGGATACAACTAATAAGTTTGTGGCTACAACTTAATTGCATGTAATGCATACACCACACATGACGGAATGTTTCATACAACCATAGCTATAGCTACTCATTGATTGTGCGTGAACTTTTTGTGGACATTTTGGAAACAGTGATGAAATTATAAGTAACGGCTGAAATGATATAAATAGATGATAAAATATGGTGCAATACATGCATACTGCAAATGTATTATATCAATTCAACAATGAAAAACATGAAAAACATGTTTTTTATTCTATTTTCGTTTGTATGCCCATATATCTTCGAAAATAGTTAATAAAAAACAAGTAATCAGGGTACTTAATCTTAAGAATTAATTTATGAAACTAACAAATTCATCACTGCAACATCTCTACAAGATAATCTGGTAATCTGTTTCCTGTTTTTCAAGAATATATGAACTTTTTATCATCTTACTAAATCTAGCACAATACGTTGGAGTATAATTTTCTAAAAAAAAGTTATTACAGATTACGACTAGCTGCGAAGTTGACCTGACCCAATCAGGAGAATTTCAATTCAATATTAAAAGGAAATCCCCAGTTTCATACCCATACATAGCCTTTTAAATACAAGCTGAATGACTGAAATTCTTTTAGTATTAAGTATGATTACTTTGACATATTATTAGAGCTAAATGAGCCAAATTGTAAAAAAATTTAAATTTTAAAAATTGAACACCCGTACATATAGACGTTTTACCTTTGCTGCCTTTGAACCTATCGCCACTGATTCCAAATGTATCGCACACTGGCTTTCATTTAGAATTTCAACAATATTTATAATTTATGCGAAAAGTCGTTAAAAATTTGTTTTATTCGGGATTCCGACCGTGACAAAATAAGATAAAATACCTGCTCCCACACAGCTGGTCTTACTAAATAGTTGAATGGAAAACTTTAATTTGTGCCTTCCAGCTTTACATTTTTGCATATTTCAGAGATTATCTTGCTTTGATATATACCTAAAACTTGTCTTTGTTTTAGAAAAGTAGTTTTTATTGGATGGAATTGAATTTGCTATTTGTACAATTTAGTAGATAAAAATATTTTTGAATCAAGATTTTGTACTGGCTAATTAATTATATAAGGAAAAGTGGAAAATATTTATGTGCTTTAACCTAATGTAAGCAGGGTCATGTTAAATTGTTAACTCCGTTTTTGTTGAGGAGCAGTTCGCTAACGCTGTATCTAAATCCCAGTAAAATAATTATCATCGCTAAATCAAATCACCTCTTTTCCTGTTATTTTTGGAATCATGTATCTAAGCCCATGAAGAGGTGGTTTGTACTATTAAATTTCTAGTTTCCTGAAACGTGTGAAATGGGCACCTTTTTAGAGACATATACGTGGAAAACTTGATATCAAAATTTTTCCATTCCATTCACCCATGGCATGACATGGCTTTATGTACATTTTTGCATCTTCTTCCTCGCATAAGATATTTCGTTAAAATTCCGAGAATGAAGGTACTCGATGCAATAACAAAATGCTATACTAATACTAATGGGTAAGTGAACGCATCTTAAACCATTCATTAACCATAGTCATAGTAATAGTAATGATACAGCATTTGCGTTATCATTTTTGCAATCACTTAGGTTCATGTAAATTACTACATGTTCTTTGTTATCGCTAATTTTGAAGAAAACTATCTTTTCTTCGATTTTCACATCAACAGCGGCTATCCAGTACTCGTTTCGGCTAAAGGCTAAAGGTAAATTGTTATGATTTTAACCAATGTCTTTAAAAAATGTTCTGCCAGTCAAATAATTTATTGTAATTGTAATGCTGTATGGCACTAGGCATTATATTTTAGGAATGGAAAATCTTTTTCTGTTTCTTTGCACCGGCTTAAAATGTATGTACTATTGACTATGTGGAAAATTACATCTCCATGGGAGATTGGCCTACATTAAGTTACATTTAGACTCTGGTTAAATCCTTGCATTGTAATCAGAAATATATATGTATTGTAGTCATGAGAACAAAGAGATGTGATGTGATTGTATGAGAAAATTGAAATATACGACGTATCTTAATTTTATAAGACCCGGCCTAAAGATACTACTTGGGTATTGGAGCATGTTCCACCGAAGCTTTGTAATTTGCAAAATACTACTCCATATGGTTCATACATCGAACTTTGGATTTTGCAATGTTGACCGGATTTCTGGTGCCCCCCGTACGCTGTTTAATGTACTAATTAGTTGGTATATTTATGAAGTCATCAATATAATATATTGGATGACTTGAACCAATGGATCGACTAGATGAGTTCATGTCGAGGGAGCTCAGGTAAATATGTATATATTATAGCTGAGCCGTATAGTGTGACACACACACACCTATATCTACTGTATTATATGAGTGGACACAGACGAACGGGCGTACGCTATGGATTAGTGGCTAATGAAGATGTTATTTGTAGGTATGCATATCATATACATTATATGATATATGTAAGGTACAACGAAACTACAAATTTTACTGCGTGTTAACATCAGTTTACCTTCGTAAAATACAATTGTAGAAAATGATAAAACTCCATCGAGTCATTTACTGGCACACTTTACTGGAAGATTTGATGCCTGAAGTTAATCAAGAGATGTGAAAAGGATGTATAAAGCGTTTGATTTTAATTATCATGAGACGTGAGAAGAATTATTAGTAGGTTTTAGGTGTTCGAACTCAAATCAATCAATTGTACATTAAAGCTTCCCGTTTCCCATTCAAACAAGGAGAATCCTTACTATACCATGCATGATTATTGATTATCTAAGCAACCTAAAAACAAATCAGGTAGATAAGCTCCACGAAGAAAACATTTCAATTCGTAAATGCTAAATTTTCGAACTCGTCTGGAATGTTCTTATTAATGTTCCTTCCACAGCATTGGGTTTGTTTTACTATGTTTACGATTTACAACTACTATGAGCCAGCTCCATTTAAACTTTGTTAATCTACATAAAAACTGGAATGAATTCTTAATTGTAATTTGTATTCGTGTCTTTTCTGCTGAAATGTATGGTAGTGGTGGTTGTGCAATATTAAGTCATTCATCAACCATCGTATCAATCATGATGATCTGTGTATCAGGAAGTGTATTAGGCAAAAAATAATAATAAAAGAAAATATTCAGAATGTAGTCAGTCGGTTTAATTGTAATTATTATGCCGGCTTCATGATAATTCTCCTTATGGGAATGCTAGCAGTTTGGGAGAATTTTTGGAGTATCAGCAACGGCTTGCGGATAAAATACAAACCCGAAGTTAGTCAGAGATTTTTAGATATGATATGGGTATCGTATAAGTATAGAAAGATTATTTAGTTTTTTTGCAATATAGTACCTCAATTATTATTACTATTATTACATAACGCATCTCTGCCATCTGCACCGTATCAAATAATAGCATGCACTAGCCATGCTCGTTCGAAATGCATGACGAAAAATGGCAACAATATCAATATGCAATGGCATATAAATGACTGCTGTTGCTGTTACCGTGTGTGAGATAATCACTATTCACCAGCTCCCAAGCATTTTAATAGTCATCATAAGTCACACTTTGTTTAGGAGTACTATATATTCCTTGCATGGAGGTTGGTGTTTAAAATGCTGCGTTTAAAACAAGTAGGAAATAGTAGTTGCTTTGGAACAAATTCCGTTGTATACAATATAGGACTTTGTGGTGGCGGCGGCGTGAGGGTGGTTGGAAATTAAAACATGGAGGAGTTAAAATGACGTGGACGAACATAATGAATAGATGGCAGACGTGAGATAAGACCATTAAAAGTATATCAAATAAACCCGGTAGAAAAGTCTTTATTGCTAGTGAATTATGGAAAATACTTGGTTTCCAATATCAATTTTCTTTCTGTTTACATATAAACGAAACACCGGTTTTCTGAGAATGGGAAATTTTGGTGTAATCCTAGATTCTACCTTGTATATATGCGGACAGTAGATTTACTATTAAAGTAGAAATAGATAAAGTAAAGCTGGAATTGTTCTGGAAATTGGAGTATTTTACTGGATAAAAAAGTGGATGCTGCAGGTAGCTGTGGGAGTGGTGGAGTTGCATTTTTAATAATTACAGATAGACCTACAATTTTGAGATAAAATGGGCAATAGTTGAATATGATATGATGTAACTTTGCGTAGTCTGCGTGGCACACAGATTGTTAGAGTTCACTGACAAAGGCTGGGAGCTTGCTTCCACAAACATCCCACTCGTCATGTATATATGACCTTGCTCAAACAAACCTCTTTGTATCGGTTTTTGTAAAATTGTTTACACGCCAACACCAACATGTGCGTTTCATCTGGTATGCAAATCGAAACCCGGGTTGAATCTGTAATTTATGTAAATCAAATATTTATCAGATCAGCAAAATCAGAGTAAATGGGTCTTTTCCTTTTCCAGCTACTGGTCATCCCAGCAGTTAAAATACAAATGAATCAATACACGTCTTTTACACATTGGTTCTAACTCATTAAATGTATTTTTCCAGGTGTGACAACAAAAAAATCTGTTTTTAATTGAACTTTACGCTTTATGCTTCAAAGCAACACACACTACCTGGATAATCGTATCATGCTACATTATTGCACCACTCGACTCCTCCGACACTGCACCCTCAGCTTTTATTTAAAACACGATTTATCTCTCAGGTAGGAGGGAGTCGGGAATCAACCTACCATTACGGATGTTTTGTTGTTTGTTTTAGGTAGTTAAGAAATTTGCGTTCAGTTAAGATTTATAAATACGGTAATGACCCTCATCTCATCTTTTTTCCAACATAAACACCTTCACATTGCATTAGCTTGCTGATTTAAGATTAAGATTAACTACTCATACTCATCATAAGTAGCAACAAAGATAATTTAGAGACGATTAAACTATGCTCCACGCTCGCACCTTGGAGTGCTAACTTATTGTTTGTATATGCCATACGGTAAAAATACTTTAGGTAATTATAATTATATTATCAACGTTCCTCGTGTAACAATAGTATA
>JAHZNB010004516.1:0-15852 GCA_027744295.1 Callyntrura guangdongensis
CAATGACAATGTCACGTTAATAAAACAATAGCTGATAGAGAGAGAGGCGCCCAGCAACAATGTCAATACACGGTCATACATCGTACGATGCAATTCTATTGATCGAGAGTGAATTGCACACACAACAAAAATGCAAATTACTAGTACCGCTCGTTAACAAGTAGACAACAATAAAACCAGCCAATCTATTTTTATCCGTGTCTGTATTTGTGTTTATATTTATGACAGGATGACAGTAAAAATGAACAAATATTGAAGTATTATCAAATAAAAGTTTTTATCATACAGACGTCGTCACCTCTGTACACTCAAACAGGATGTTTCCCCTTTCATTTACCACACAGGCTTGTTTACCTAGTAATACCTACATGATATGGCGTGATGTCGGAAAGTCAGTAGTGATTACCATTTTTAGTGGAATTGTAATTGTATCTGGGTAAACATTTCCCTGTTTTGATATGAATCAATGTTTTACGTAATAACTGCAAACGATAATGTCGGCATTTATTTGAGTCTGATCTGTCACCATCACCATTGTGTTATCTTCTCTGCTGCTGCTTACTTTTTTTATGATGATTGCAGTTGAAAAGCTCTGATTGACATGTAAACACAACTGTTTATAGTATTTTCTCCAACAAATAATATTTTTGCAATTTTCCTATCTCTTTCCACCTAACTATGTTGTAATCTCATTCAAATATAAGTTCACGGAAAATCAGTGTCAAAAATTTTGCACAATAAACAACCCACCCTCCTGCATGATTCATGATTCATGACGGTTTACTCAGAAACAGGCTATATGTATGTATATTTATCGCTTACCTTTTAATTCTTCACAATAAAGCGTGAGTAGGCGTTGATTACGGCAGTATGATGATGACGACGCGAAGATATGTAAGAATTATTTTTTTTGGCAGAGATAATATATAACCAATACGATTCTTCGTATTAAAAAATAAGTTAAAACCTTCAAGTTTAAAAATCACAGCAGGGGAAAAAATAGAACAGAAAATGTCAGTATATTTATCACAAAAAATTAACTTTGTATGATCTAGAAATTTTCGTCTTCTGTATTTGTACTACTGGGCAAGTTTCACTAGTGAACTGGTTTTTACTAGAAAATGTTATGAAACAATAATAATATGAGAACACACTACAAAGTCTGACCACCAACAACAACGACGATAACAAGAGAACGTCCCTTTGTTCCTCTTCTTCTATATTTCTTCTTCTCCTCCTCTTTGCGAGTTGTTTAATCCTCAAAATATCTTCTAGTTTTTATACTGATATACTGACTGACTCTATCAACGGCCTAGAGAGAGACGAGAGAGATATGGGAGGAAAACGAGAAGAGATTTTCACACGAGAGACGGGAGAAGCGCGCAGACGCACGGTAAAACCGGCACACACGTTTGTTATTGGTGTCTCTGGAATATCGTACGATTCTTTCTTCTTCTTCTTTGCTCAGAGTAGCAACAAACGGCAGGTTCACTAACATCAGCAACAGCAGCAGCGGTGCAACTGAATACGTTTGTTTTTGTGTGTGGCTATACCGATTTTTTCCTATGAAACCAGGCTGAGGCTACTAGTTGGTGGTATTCCACGGGAATAATAGAACCAAGAGCAAAGAGTATTATAGAAGCAGCAGCGTCTAAAACTGAAGGGGACGATGATGATGATGTGAATACGAGGTGTCTCTTTCTCTCTCTCTGTGTGTGTGTGCTTGTTTGTGCTTACACGGCGAATGCTCGCTGTTTACTAAACAGGATCATGGGCAAACTAACTAAATTTATATGAGCACTGACTGCGCACCTCTAAACCAGGACCAGTGCTAGAAAATGAAATGAAACCGTATAACGCTGCTTATAAGAAAGGCTTTATATAGTGGCTATATAGTCGTCGTCGTAGTAGTAGTAATAAAAATAGTAGCGATAAGAAGAAACTCTGTTAAGAACAAGTTGGAACTTTACGCTTTCCAAGAGAGAGAGCAAGTTCCATTCCACCGTTCAATCACAACGACCACATCGTCATAAATGTTCCATTCCATGTAATAAAAATGGAATAATATGATGTGAGTACGATCGTGGCCATGTAATAATGAAGACGTATATATGAATTATGAATGCACTAAAATATATAGTTTCTTCCTGTATACCTAGATTTTATGGCATATTATTTGAGAGCATGATACATTGTCTAAAAATACCAAGCATATGAAATTCACTAACAAAAACAAAGTAACAAAAGTAGGATTGCATTGTCATTGCCACATGCTGATGGAGAATCCCCTTTTGGTTTTTCTGGTTAGGTCAGCAGAATTAAGCAGATTAAGAAAAATAGGTAAACCATAACAAAGTTACCAAATTATATTTCGTCGTAAAAATGAAAAATTTCCATTATTATGATGATGATGATGCTCACCTATTACTGTGCCATAATAATACTAAGTTTAAGACGACGATGATGGTACGATGGAATGAAATGTCGACCTGTCCAATTGATGTCACTTGATGTGCACGATCATTGCATGCCCCGTCTGGATGAATTTTTTACTAATTTATGTGATGGACATGGAACATTGACGCCATACTACGCCTAATAATGCATATCATCCTGCTAGTAAACTATTCATGTCACAATTTTTCACAACTTTTTGCTCTCCTCTCCACAAGACACTAGACAGTTATACTAACCGTAAAAAAACTTTATTTCCTTCTACAGTACTAACAACGAGGCTAAAACTGTTTTAAGAAGACTTTTAAGATTGGGGGACATGACGTTTTGACGTCTGTCTGCGTCTTCATTAGTGACACTCTCGAACTTTGCTGGGGGTGATAACATAAGGAATGATGACATGATAATAATTATTGTAATTCTGTGGATTATTTATTGGCAGATATATAGAGTGATTTTCTAGTGGCCTGTTCTTTGGGTGTCAACCCCAGTTAACCTCAGCGACAGAGTGTGTGTACATCTCTTTGTACTTTAAACTTGGAGTATTAACCGTTTGTTATCATTCCGTGTGAGATGATACCCATTACTTAAGAGTGTTGTAACGCAACACCCAAACGAAATGGAGATTTTTTATAGATAGGATGAATATATCTCAAGAGGTTATGAGGGAGAGTGAAGGATTATAGGAGAAGCAATCTGGATAAAAGCTGATATGCTTTTTCAGCCCAGAGAGATTAAGCAAAGCCGAATATGACGATGATGATGACGATGATAATGTCACCGCATTTTACATTTTAATAAGTTCATATAATCATCAAAAGCCATAAAGATGAAGATGATGAAGACACCCGATCATAATGACGGAGATGGTACATGTGCTCACTTTCTGATTTCAGTTCTGTTCTGCTGCCCAGAGAGTTTTTTTTGGTCTTACTAACCTAACAAGTGTGTATGTTCATTTACGTGGATGATTATGATAAGCCATAAAGTTAAAGTGAAATTAAGATTAATGAAAATGCACGATGGACTTGGACTTTGAAAGTTGTTAACAAGTTCAGTTAACTGGACGTAAACTTTGTGATTTTCACAAGACACCGGAGATTACTCAGCTTTTTTTACTCTGACTCTGCCCTTATAATCGGACACTACACCAACTTAACGTTTTAAAAAAAATCAAAAGTAATTAAGAATAAATCATTTAAAAAATGCATACCTTATCAACCAACCCGATTTTTGCGTCTTCCCTCATATCTGCTGTTTTTAGGGGTTATATATCTTGTACTCTTTCCCAATTACGCTGGAAGAATTACACTTCCCAAATGTCTTGCTGGTTTCCTCACACCAGAACTGCTTTGCGTTAGATAAATCTATTTTATTCCCATAAAAGTCTGTCTAATCAAAAATGACACTCCTGTCAACTCTTCTATGACATAAGACACTTTTCTTTTATCAATTTCATAGTTCAGTTACACCACTTGATTATCTCTTCACTCTCTCTCCCTCTGGAAATTATTACACCCTTTGCACCACCACCACTGCTACTGCGGCCAGATACAAACTAATTTATTTCACCCAGTTATACTTTTATCCAGAGACAAGCACGCAGTCATTTGCTGACACTGCACTGATTCTTTTTTAACTCCTCTTCTCCAATGATTAAACTGTATTTTGGACTTTGTGGACCCTCTTCTTGTCACTCAGCACCAGAAAGGGTAATCGTGACTCTGTTCTCTCTGCTCAAGATACAAAATCCAAAGATGAAGCAATAAAAACTGACAGTTGTCGTAACTTTTGCTTAAATTTGCTTGATGCGTGATTCTTATCAGAAGAAATGATGCTCGACCAGTTACTGGTTACCTTATTTATAAAACTCTTTTGTTTCCTTTCTTTGAATCTCTTAATAAATCGTTAATCTTTTTTCTCTTTTCTCTTTATATCTGTTCCAGCAACATTCGCGGAATCAACTGAGCCACCGCTGCCGCTCTACCAGTGTTTATATTGCCAGCCTCCCGTGCAAACATCAACAATCATTTTTTTGGCAGGGAAAACACACGTCGCATATCACATCACACAGCCACAACCTCAAGAATAACATAGGACATACCAAGGGGAATTAAACTGCGAAGTAAAGTTAGTAATATTGATAGCGTGTGAGTGAGAGCGAGTACCTAACAAGAACAGCCTATATGCACTCACTCACACGAGGAAAAAAATTATAAACAACGCAAACGTCATTCCCCACGTTGGATTCTTTCATACAACTCTATAATATTCATCCAAATTCATGTATTTTATCGTCAGAAAAAAACCTTTCCTCTATGTTCAGGTATACGTAGTATATGCCTGAACAACTGACGGCGGCGACGACGCTGATGATCATGCGATGACGCTGCTCACTTATTGGTGCTGCTGCGGCTGACGATGAGTAAGCCTCTCTAGAACAACGTGTATAACGACTACAACGTCGCTTTGCATATAGCAATATTCCTGTATGAGTTGGCTCATTCCCAGTCACCAACTCGATTTGAATACAAATGCGTTAACAAAAGGATGCAATATGCATATATCTCTAATGTTATATTATCAACATCATTCTCCCACCATCATCATCATCATAAGCATCACAAACTATAAAGCTTCGTGTATCTTTTCTCTTTGTGTACTTATTTTTTTGCAGCTGTGCCAACTTGCATTGTTACCTGCTTCGATGCTGCTGGCCTGACTCTCTCAGCGTACCAATCGCAAGCCGACAAGACAATTGTTTGAACGGTTACACACACACAACAACACACATTCAACTCACATGGAGCAGCTTCTTATTGTGTGTTCGAGAGTGTGTGACGCAGAGTCGTCGGATGATGTGGGGAATGTACAGGGAATGTATGGATGCACACGTAGATTTACCACAGCATATTGCCACTTTTATAATGCGTGCAATATGTATGAAACCCTGCAAAAAACAAAATACCGACACATACACATACTCTCTCTCATTTCAAAGTTTTTTCCCTGTCACTCTTATTATTGCAATTGATATGAATTTTACTGAATTGGTTTTTACCCCGTATTTATTGCTTTACGACGTAAACATTAGATTGCGGTCTACTCATCGTCAGTTGTCCGCAAAGCCGCATTTATCGTGCAGTGTTTTCCGTACATTGTAAATTGCAATGGTATGGCATTGGGCACCGGGGCTACTACTACAAAATACAAACTGCTTCATGAAACTTGTGCCTATTTGCTGGGCTGCTGCTCATTCATTGCCCACAAACAAAACTTACTCTGTGTATCGTGTCATTATTATTATTATGAACGCCAACAATGATTTTGACCTTCTCAGACTCAAACATTATGACAATGCAACATATGTGCTTACCACGTCAGCATGTACATATACTATTACATAGGTTAATGGATTTGATAGATATTGAGGAGAATATAAAAAGGGGAAAACATACATGGCAAAAATTCCCAGCCTTTTTCATGCATGCAAGAATTAGCATGCCTAGCTAGATAGATGTACGTACACGTACCGTGTACATGCAAAAGGGCATGTAGTACGCTAATTGCAATTATGTGACCTATCAAAACATTTATTGTACCTAATCACGTGTGCAGAGAGCAAAGTTTATACGTTGTTTGGGTTTTTATGCAGCATGCGTTAGCGTTATGCTGTTGTGGTGGACAAATGATATCTTCTCTACTGATTTCTTTTTATGCCATCGAAGCGAGAATATGATGATGATTTATGCGTGACATTTTGGGTGAGGGAAAAACGGAAAGAGTGAAAGATGCACAGTGTTACGTTATCAATGATAATGATGATAATGGCGATGTGTAACTTTACAAAATAATGTGGGAGATAGCGACAATGCGTCTTATGCGCCACATTCACTTCATTGCCCAAAGTTTGGTAAAAAAAATCCATTTTCATTGATTCGATTCATTGGCAATTTTACAATTAAGGTAAGTGTAGCAGGATTTTACACATGAAGAGTAAATAGGAATAGTAAATATTATGGTACTTAGGGTACGCTCAACGTAGAATGACAAGAGGGGTCGTCAGCATTTATCCCAGTACAAGCTTGTAGCGTGGAAGGATGATAGATAACTTTTTTATCATCATAAGTTTAGCAATGCCAACTGCATTGCATGTTGCACGTACAAGGGGAAAATCAATATTATAGAAAAAAAAACCACACAGCAGCAAAAATTTTCGCGATGATTGGAACAAATTGAAGAGACCAACAAGGAGGAAGGAAATTCCCATATATAAAAAGTGAACACACTTTTCGCACTTTAGTGATGTTTGATGTTGTTGAAACTGGTAATGGTTCGACCATATTGCTCCTAAATGACCAATAATAATTTTGAACCTTGTATAAGGAAAACCCAGAACAATTATGCTAATGTTTCCTTCCTACTTTTTGATCGTGAATAGGTAATCCCATTCCAGTAATTGGAACAATTTCTTGTTCTTGAGAGAATTAACTGCATTATTGAGACACACGCGACATTATTAAGGACGTAGCTGGAGTTGCGATAAAGTGATAATCGCCTCGAGCGGTAGATATATAAAATAAATTGACAAAGGATTTTTTTAATTTTCCGAGGATGATGTTATGATGTTGATGTTATCAGAAATTTCTCTCCCACGCATACAAGTACCTACCTACACTGACATTTTACTACTAAAAGTTTCGTATACGTTGTTTTTTGAGTAGCTCAACAGCGTAACCCTTTCTACTATGTAGTATTCCCATTTTTTCAGTAAATAGGAGACCATGTGGAAATGGGAACGAAATTTTTTTAGTGCTAGTCATTATTCATGATACTGAATTGGTGAACTAATAAAACTCTGACGTAAACACGACATATAATTCGTATATGATGGAGGTAGTATAGAGTATAGTGGTGGAAGGAAGCCAGTTACCAGTAAAAACAAAATTATGAAATCATTGACATGTTTTCTACGACGATGTGGCTACATGGCATGTGAGCGTAAAAGATGTTAAATTTTTAACGAATACTTTAGACACACTACGTTAAGTTTGGTCGTGAATGAAATTACATGATTTACTTTTCTATTCATGCAAATATGGTGAGAGCAAAAATTGGAGAGCCGTTTTAACCGGGTGGGGACAAAGACGAAGCCAGATTAAAAATTTACATTTTTTTCTCATGCAAACTAACCATAAAACCCAAAATGAAGTCTTCCTCCACGCACTAAAGTTGCGCGGTCAACGATTTGCATAGAATATGTAAGATAATTAATTTACATGAGTAATTGTCTACGTAAAAGCAAGCTGATATTTTAGATATACATTACTGGTTTAAAAGTGACGGTTAAAGTTGGCATCATTCAATTTATCGAAAATTACCACAAAATTAAAAATAATGATTAATAATGGTGCTGCTAACTAGTAATGATTAAAACTGTCATTACATGCGTCTTTGCGGCGATGACATTACATACAAAAATTTATTTATTGAAAATCTTAACGCTACCCACACATTCTACTCGAAACTACTTCTGTTTTGAGTACTTCCGCATCCAACTACGCGGATTCTTATGGTCTTTTTGAAATAAATTGATAAATTATTAATATGCGCGTGAAAAAAAGAGTGAAAAAAGGCGTGAACATACCTCAATACTGATTGCAAGTACAAACTACTTTTACGTTGTCAGTTTGGTTGTTTTGTTGACGAAGGCGAGGGTTGACGCCGGACGTAGTCGTCAAAATAATTGACAAAAAATAAATATTGTATACAGTAAAACGGAAAATCCCAAACAATTTCACAGTTTATAGGTGACAGGTAAAGTCAATTTTCTGCGTTATAAAGGAAGTTTCTAAACGGATCACTTGACTTTGAGTTGAGTTGGAACGCAGTAGGTTGAACTGAACGTAATACTGGATAAGGTCAGTTTTCAGGCACTCGAGCTTTAATAAATTGATTGTTAATTAGATTTGATTGAATTGATTGACTGTTTCGACCAATTATATATACTCGGTTTACAATGTTTGCTTATAATCTGTCAGCTGTCAAGCGTTAGTGATGATTTACTATTTACTGTTTATATTTTATACATAGTATGCTAAAATGATGACGATGACACAACCACATGAGATCAGACTAGTGTTTGTTTACGTTTTTTTTCGTCGCTCAAATTCAATTGAAACTTCACTTATTATTATTATTATTATTACTATTTTTAGTCAACAGACATCATCTGATCCTGACTTGACTCTGAATTTCAACGAGATTATCTATGACTCTACTCCTGCCTGACTCCTCTCCCTACTTTTTAGTCAGCATAACAAACAAACAGATGACACAGGACATTCAACGAATGAATGAATGACTGACTGGTAAAATATTTAATTGACAAAGCTATTTTAATTGTACTACAAAGCCTTTTATTAGCTCGCGATCTCTTTCTCGTGCTCCAGTTGCAGTAAATGGAAACGGACTTGATCGTGAGTGCACTTTTCGTCTGACACGTTAACAAATTCACACACACGCACTTTAATTTACGAAATGATAAAAGAAGCCTTTGCGAATACAAACAATCGAATTTATTTTCTCCTAGTAATTCAAGCTCTCATCATAACTGCAGCCGTGTGTGTGGTGGAACGGAATGAATGGTTAATTCAAAATTTTGATTAACCGCTGCTGCTGGTCAAAAAGTAAACAAACACGCTTTACCTTGGCCGATCAGACAAATTATGTCGTTGACGATGATGATGATACGGGAAGCGATAATGAAAATGAAAAAAATGTCCAAGAAAACTTTACGCATCCTGCTATTCCTCTCTTGCCGTCGTCACTCTAACTGAGTTGATGACGTGCGGCAAATACCTCCCCAAAAAGCGAATACTTTTCGTCTAATTCTTCAATCAAGCCCAAAAATCACAGAAAGAGAACCCCTCTGTCTGTGTTAGACATTCATTAGATCATTCAGACCTTAGACGTTGCTATCAGCACTAGCTAAACAGACTAAAGAAAAAAGCATCGCATTTACCAAAAAACGCATACAATACCATATACTCCACACTCTACCTGATAGATCATTCAGACCTTAGACGTTGCTATCAGCACTAGCTAAACAGACTAAAGAAAAAAGCATCGCATTTACCAAAAAACGCATACAATACCATATACCCCACACTCTACCTGATCTTCTTATTGTGTCTTTAATATTTAACGTAAATAACAAGTCGTTAGTGTATAGTTAGTAAGCAGCCCCTTTGCATATAGATAACGGCCCAACGGACACAGGGATATCCTAACTTCAAAATATTTTTTCAATGTATACCTAACTCATGTGGTTGGTTAAATGCGTATATTACACACATCAATATCGATTACCTCTACTGGTTATGTACCTATGATAACATGTATATAAACAAAAAAATGAAAAGGCTCCTCACCTCGCGTCGTCTTGCTCGAGTTTAATATAACAGTCCAAAACCTTTACTGATATCCTTTTATCTCTCTCTCTCTGTCTGTATGTTGTATGTGTACCTGCTTTCTGCTGCTAAAAAACTGTCTCTCGTGCTTGTTTGCAAGTAGTCTCAATGTCTGTGTGGTGTGAGTCACTGGTATATTCGTTGTGTTATAAAATAAAACACATTTTCGCGTAGGAAAATTACTTGGCCACTACCACACACAAACACACACTTTAAATACGATATAATAGTGTTATAATAACATAGACTACTGCCACTACTTACTCGTTGACTGCTGACTTGTTTCGAGAGTTTCGACTAATACGGCAACAAAACTACCTATTACTAGACTACTAAAGAGAGAGATGGATAAAATGTATGAAACAAAAATTTGCTATATTGTTATAAGCCTTTTACGCATATATCCGCTGCCACTATACTGCTACTTTTGGGGCTTGGGGATTCATTCAGAGAATTCGTCAGCAAAAAGTATTCCTTTTGCTTATTGCATTTGTGTAACAGTCAGACAGACACACAAGCACATGTGTATAGAGAGAAAATGTAATTCAAACTATAAAGTTTTTTATGATAGGGTGGGATATATAGGAAAACACAGTAACGTGTAAACAGTAAACGAGCGAGAAGTGATAGAGAATATTATTACTACGAGGCGGTATGCCAGCATAAACAAACGACACGTTGAGTTGGTGGTAGAAGAGTAACGTACGATATTTCAGTGTGGTTTACACGAATTTTACGCTTGCTGGGAAAAAGGTTTTGTTTGAGTGTGTGAGTGAATACTATATAGTGAGTAGACGGGAAAATGGAGTGAGCAAACAGCGCTCTAGAGCGATAGTTTTTCATGTATGCCGATATGCTAGATGGGAAATGGCTGTGATTGGCTTATGAACATCGCACCACCGGCACACAGCCAATGAGAGGCCGAGTTGCCAACAGGTGAGCTGATGGCATGACGTAGCTCTCTGCTCATTAACCCAGCAAGCGAGAAAAAAGATCGTACGATGCTGCCGCTGTGCTGTGTTTTGGGATGATTCCACTAAAAACCTTTAGTTTACGCTAGAAACATACATACATACATAACAAAAGCTTATTAACAACGACGACTACGTGTATTTGTTTGTCTACAATGAGCGGACGTGTTAGTCAACCTCAACTATTTTTCGTGAGGTGAGTTGCCGTTTGAGAAGAGATGTGGAGCGAGAGAGAGAGGTGAAATGCATTACTGTATACATATATATGCAGTCAGATAAAAAACTGTTGTAGGGGTATAGTTTGTATAATTTTTGAAGTGTACATTTTTATGTGCCTGGCTTGGTAATAGGGAAGATGATGATGGAATGGACATATTGAGAACAAGAAAACCTCTTTTCAAAGAGAACAGAGTTGCGAGGAGAGTGATACGATGATGATATCATGCCATAGTTATGATGATGATGATGATGATGATTCAATGTTTATAATGTTTAGATTCATATAGTTTTATATTATTTGTGCTATATGGTTATGCTTTTACCACATTCCTTTATAGATCTGATAGGTCTTATGAAATCGGAACAGAAAACTACAAGAAACTTTTTTTTATTACAGCCGTGTAGTAGCCGTATCACGAAAGAAAAAAGAGAAGGAGACCAACTAGTAGAAGTAGTGTCCTTCCGTTCTGTGTCAAGCATGCAGGCATTATTATCGTCAATCGTAGTAGTTGTTGGTTTGATAGCAGGTAACAAAACAACGTGTAACGTTAAGGCAATTTATACCTCAAACGACCTAACTGGCTGTATATTTTATAAACACTCTTGAAGATCGTCGAATTTTCCTTTAAAAATGTGGTACATTTTTTCCATTACGTGCACAGGTGAATAATAATGAAAAATGTAGGTTCATTGTACAAGGATCATAATAATATAAGCAGTTATATACACTGCACATTTTACTTCTCTTTCGGAAAAAAAATATATTACGTGCATACCTATCTTGATAAGAAAAATGTGGTAATAGTATAACCACCCTACCATCTTTTATCCGTTTTATGAGCAGAATATAACTACTACACAGAGGTTGAGATTAATTTGTGAAGATAGGATATTATTTTGTCCACAAATACTTAAACGGCGAATGTTTGTTTGAATTGTTTGTAAACTTGCATGTTTTATAGGCATGGGGCATTGTTTTAATGCTAAACGTAAAATACCCGTTAAAATTTTGATGTTTATTCATTACTGTCAAAATTACAAAGTACTTAAATCTCTCTCAACAAACTGAGATTGATGGTGGAGGCGGAGGCAAAACGAAAAAATGGGAAAGAACGAACATCGCTGCAGCAGCAAAAACTCATCATCATCATCATCATGACACCTCAATAAAATACCACAGCACAAAATGCCAATGATGCTGCAAAATAAGTAAAAAGTAAATTGTAGGTTTATCTAGTAACTTTTTACTTTGCAAATAGCTTTGCAAGGTGCAATCGGCTTTTCAATCCCAAACTCTCACAAAGCACTTAAAAAATTCAGGTATACAGTGCAACGTTGTCTGTGTATTTACATCAGCATTAATAGAGACTCTCTGCAAGCTTGAGAATAAATACAGATTTTTGCTACCTAACCTAAGTTAACAAGAAGAAATAATCTTCCCATTCACCATTATTGCCAAAGAAAAATTTAAATCTCTGCGTAGTTACAAACTACAAACTTGCTTCATATTCTGATCAGCCCATCATCATCCGTCTTGTGAAGAAATACACGGCGTTGTTGATGCTATATATCTGCGTACATTGTGGTTCATTTGTAATTTCTTGTAATATTGATCTTCTACTGCGCGTGTTGGTATGGGTTTGATTGATGGTACTAGTTTGTCTGCTACTGGGACTTTTGGTTCACTTAATAAACCAAACAATTTAAAGAGAAGTTCAACAGTTAAATCAGCTAATGTGTGAACTGTGTTGCACAATGACTTTTGCATGGGTGGTTGGGGAGACACCGCTTAAAAGTTTTAATGAACTGGATTGCATTAAATTAACGCGCATGTTGTAGGATTACGTATCGTCGTGAGACGCACAAAGTGTTAATGTGTTTGGGCACACGTGTGCTTAGTGTGCAAAATGCAAGAATGTATACAGGCTTTTTTGTGTTTATTGATTAAATTGCTCTCGTTTAAATGACGTGCAAAAGGGATAGGGAAAAGGCTTCATAATGGATGACTGTTGCAATGCAATTTTCGCGTAGGATATGATGATGAGTGTGGTATGCAGTATGATGGAGGCTGCTGACGCGTCAGCAATGTACATGAGGAAAATCCGTTGAAAAATATTTAGGATGCAAAGTTTGTTTCATTTTTAATTTTATATCGTCATCATCGTTACCGCACATCGTCCGCAGGCTCCTTATATGTTTACGTTACCTCAGAGAGAAGACAAATTATAAACCGGCTAGATTTTTTTAGGATGTCAGGTTGTACCCTCTTTCCTCTAAACTGAACAGATGTGTTTCCAGTTGATCGTAGAAACTGTTTATCATTTTCTCAATGTAAATCGGAGTTAAAATTGCCCGGACGAATTCGGTTCATAAAAATTCATAAAGGGAAAATGTAAATGCTGGATTTCTTACTAATTTTTGTTATAGTTGGAATCTCAAAAATGCAAGATATATTCACCTATTATTGTCTACTCAGTTATATATAATTTTCCTGAAATTATTTTAATTTGATACAGTTTATTAATTATAATCCAGTTTCCTTCTGTATGCCCTTCTTCCACGGACGATGTATCCATGAAATTATGTTAATATTTATTTCTAGTAGTTTAAAACCAGGAAGTTTTCAAACTTTGTTTATATAATGAAAACATTAAATGCGCTGGAAAATTGGGAAAATTATAAGGTATTAACTAGCATTATGCTGATGAGCACTAATAATAGAGCTGCTGGTGCAAAAACTTTGCTCTAGCTATACCGAAACGAAATGGCATAACATCTAGCAGCACCATACATACCTACCTACCTTCCTACCAGAATGTGTGTTTTTTAGCACAAACCGGATTTTTAAAACCAGCACCTGCTTTAGTGATAAAATTAATGAAACAACACAAGTCTGGCCAGGCATAGTCAGGTGCGAAGCTAACAGGGGAGCCAACCAAATTTTCTGGTCAATAAACTCTTTTTTGGTACGAATTTTACTAAAGCAGGACCTTTCCAATGGCAGTCAAGGCTACAGCGATTTGATGATGATAAAAATGTTGCATGCATTGCATGCATCCATCAGTTGATTTTGAACAAGCTACAGACTGGAATCTCAGTTTCACATGAAAGACCATACCGATTCCGCTGATTTACACACGGGATTCCTTTACTGAATAAAAAATAGACGTATGGGAAGGTGAGCAGGCTTATACTAACCAGATTTTAACAACCATATTATTCCGGTGGGTTTTTTTTATAAAAACAATCGTTAGTATATTTTGAATATAGGATTCACAAAATTCACACATACATTTGTGTAGTTAGTAGTTACCAAACCAATCGATCAGCAGAAGAGCAGAATGGGGAATGGTTTTTCAATAAATAGCAATCATGCAAGTAGCAGGAATATTAAAGGACATCGACCGTACCAACTTTCTGCGCACATTGTCAGGAAAATGGGTGCTGACTGTGACTCCTCGTCGATAATTAAAGAGTACATGTATGTATGTATGCACACCTACAAAGCTGCATATTATTTTGGCTTCATTTTTTCATTTTGTTTGTCCAGGAGAGCAGTGAGACGGCACACAAGTATGTCCAGCAGGTACATGGGCACTACTATTGCTCGAGTAGTTTGAGTTATTCATGAATTTGTGTATCCAGTATTAAACGTCACTTTTTATCGGTATTTAGATTCGTTGGATTGTCTTATAGAACCTACTCCACACAGTCCACACTTGTACTAAACAACTAGCTAAACCTCATTTGTGCCATAACCATGGGCCACGGTGTTATATAGTAACAGTTTGCAGGGATACTATCAATATGAGTTCAACTGCAACCTTGCTTGAAGTTACTTGTCCACTTTTTTCCGAAATAGCAATAAAAACTTTCTAGAACTTATGAAAGAAATTTTTGTTCTTAAGCTTACAAACTAATTTTAAGAACTCGATGAACAAATGATTAGGATGCAACGTGTCTGTCTTAAATACGTTTTTTTGTTTATTAAAATTTTTGTTGTCATTTGTCATACCTGAGTTTATAACATGACCGCTTATATCACGATCCAGTAGCTAGAAATGTATGTAGGTAATATACGAAGGTAAATAGGTAATAAAAATTAGAGTGGTAGTGTGGAATATTGAAATCCATAATAAGATTATTAGAAAATGGTTAGAAAATATAGCACAGCATCTATAACTATTCTCCTTTGACCTCACGTTAAATAAAAAAAAATCTTGTACTTTGAACGCACACTAATCGTTGAAGTAGAAAGGAAAAAGCTGTAGCAAACGTTTGGCGTATTTCTGGTGATTTATTAATTCAAATTTTGTTTGTATATGCAAAATGGTATCACTGAAAGTGGGAAACTACATTTTTAAATGCACATTTAGGTATTTTCCGCAATGGCTCATTTCATGAGAAAAGGCCACGAAAATATTTGTGGGAAACAAAACGACGGCAAAAGTAAGGTCAAAACTGGAATCAAATGCAGCAAGTAGCGCGTCTATGTGCGTAGGTATGTGGCAACGGGCATGCTCATGAATTTCGTGAGAACCTTAGTTTAGCCATGCGATCCAACTACCGTACAAATTTCTTTAGAAAATTATTGCTATTATTGCCAGATTATTGCTATATATACGAACCGTGCATTTACTAAGAGATGCCTGCTTACGTCAACAAAAATTGGTTTTCCAGCTTCATTCATTGAAGGGGCGAAATTAAAATTAAATAATTTAACACGGGCCAGAGGG
>JAHZNB010004517.1:0-24485 GCA_027744295.1 Callyntrura guangdongensis
TGGTGGTGGGGGTGCACCATATCCAGACGGTGGAGCAGCCGGTGGTGAATTATATCCACTCTGTGCGGGGACTGCATACGAAGATACTGCTAAGTCCGGCTTTGCATCCACTGTCCAAACCAGCAACATGATGAGTTTCTATTGACAAAATTCATAAATTATAATTTTCAGAAATGAATGAACCCCTCTTCACAAACAACACTTTTACGTGACACTTACCAAACACCCGAACATTTTACAAGTATCGCCCATTTTTCGTTAGTATTTTGCTAGCACACAGTTTCCCTTTTGGGGTATAACGATGAGGTTCTGCTGTTTCAGACGACTCCACTTCTATATCATGTCATAACTGCACTCTGCCTGGTTTTTATACTTCCTTCTTACTAGAGAGCCTTTGCCATCCATTACAAAATAAGACCAAATTTAGTCGTTCATGCTTCATACATCTAATCTAGTACATCTCTTATGACATTTTCAATCCCTTCGTATGTTATGTTACGTAACACCTCGTGAACATAAATATTAATGAATGAGTTGCTTTAACGATAGGGCAACGCCGTTTAAACCTTTGCTTTGTACAATGTGTACCTGACATACCGTATCGTTCAAAATGGACTCGTTTTCATAATTAATATTTTAAGTAACTAGAAAAGTGTTTACGCTTCATTAAAACTCATAATAAGTGAACACCGTCTGTGTGTTTTCAAAAAAGATTCAATAAATAGATATCGACGCACAAACGAGTTATTACATGGAAACTGCAATAGAAATACATTTATGTATTATGATTATAAGCGTAGTGTAGAGTCCTTCCTTTTTTAATAAATTAATTATGCATACAGTAAGCACTACACGCTGTACTACAGTTTATTTTGTACCATCGTTTATTTTTCAGTTAGAGTTGCTTTGGTAATTTCAAAGACTTGAGTGAATGGTTTTTAACTTTTAACTCCTCCAAATTGTAATTATCAAGTCTAATTTCAAAAAGGAGTTTTACAGCCTCATCCTCTGTTTGACAAACCTGTCCAATCTTTCATCATCCCCATTTAACGACCTCATTTGGCACTTTCCGCCAGGACAAAGACAAGAGACTTGAAACCATCGACAGTTTTCATGGAAAAGTAAAATATTCATGAGGTTTACCTGCAACTTATGAGGCAAGATTGTGGTTATTTATTTAAAGAGTCGAGTGTTTCGAAAATTGGATCGAACATGCCTGGCAATGATGGATGTGACTCACACCCACTCGAGCATTCACTAGACGTAGTCTTTCGTCGATTCTCAGCCGCAAGCCGCTTTTTTCTCTGTTGCAGGAATACAAACAAAATAAATAAATTGTCAACAACCTTTCCGTCGAGTCGGTGGTAGGTAACTGAAACTGTCAAGAGCGATTGCTACATAGTACGGTGTGTTGCGTATTGCTCCTTTGCGGTTATTTCATTACGCATGGACATAACATTCCCCTTTTCAAAATATTTGTAAGACCAGGTGACTGTAAAATAAGAGAAGAATACTAGACAATTTTTGGTGACTTTTATAGTACACGTATTTTTGCGGTTTGTCTTCATCATTGTGATCATTGTCAGAATGAAAGGATACGACTTAAATCAAGGATTTCCCTAACAAATCGGTGCCGGCCACGTCGATGATCTGCTCCAATTTTTCCTACTTACTCACTGTGATTGATTTGAGTTAGTTTCTTCGTATTTTTATTATAGGTAGTGTTTACACCTCTGTTGTACCGGTGCTGATAATTTGCTTCTGTATGTTGTGCCGTGTACTATTAGATGTTGCAATATGCCGCTAAGCGAGTGAGAGATAGGAGGGAAAATAGTTCTTCCACATTACCCGGCATTCAACTCCCCCGCCCCGTATTATTATGCACAGCTTGGTAACGATAATATAGTGCCTGATTTTGATACGTACAAAAAAGAATATTATTCTCATCACGACCAACCTATTTGTAAAGAATGCTTACCTTATGCATAATAAGAAGTAGCAAGTTTGGATGGCTATTATTGTTGTCGTTTATCGGTGGTCTTGTTCCATCCAACTAGCTTCAAGTTGGAAAAAAAGACGCGTGCATGGCTTACAACTTTTTACACGACAGAGTACGCCTAAACTGCAAAGCCGAAACACAACAACAACTTTACATACAACATGAAAAATCTCAAACTTTTTTTTATATATTGTACCCTTGTCGACTGAAAGATTTGACATGCTTTTTACCCACGTAACCTTTTTTCTTTCTGTTAATATCTTCTGAGGATGTCCCGAAAAGAACACTAAATATACTATATAAATTTCTTCTTCAACTTCCACTCGCCCGAGCAACAAAAGTCTTTAAAAAGATGCTAAAAATCAACGAGGAACTTGAGTATATCCTCCACATGAAATCACTTCATTGAACCGGCCTGACTGGCTGACTGACTTTTCTTGGACTTTCGGTTGTCGTTATCAACAAACGGGAGTTTTTTTTATTATCTTGGAACTCATTGTTGTGTCGCTGTTTGTCTGTGTGCTGTTGTAAATGCCAAGTTTTAAAGTTGAAAGCCAATTGCACTCATGATTGGCTAGGTAAAGAGTTTCCCCAGTGTTCTGCTTTATAATGTTGTCTTATTGTATTCATAAACAAATGAGTCAATTGTTAAATACGTGTTTATACTAAAAGGTTGAAAGCAGCCAAGTTTTTAACGAAGCACGATAACTGCGTCAAAACACTTCAATAATAATGACAAACAGGCTTTTGTCGCGAAATTAATGACACTTGAAAATTGCTCTTTTCCTTTTTTAGCGTTCCAATCTCACCGTTGTTTAGTCTTATCGTTTCGCTGGCCAATTACGCACGTATCAGCATTACAAAAAATATTTACCATTTGTGTATACGATACAGAAAATGTATCATGTATGATATTCTTTTCCAGGAAACGTCTACAATAATATTTTGTATTATTGTGGTAGTGCAGTGGCAATTGTATTTGGCATAAGCACTGCCTACGCATAAACTCCTTTGGAAAACACCGCACTTGTCCAGCGCAGCGGTAGAATCCATGCATACATACCTATTATATATAAGAGATCTTTTTTTTGCCAAAATGATGACAAAGATGGTGACGACTCACGCTGATGTTTTATTTCAAAACTTTGTTGAGAATGCCGTGGCTGAAATCGTAAGACGAATTTTTTTGAAGTACACCACGAAAATAATGTAATGTGCTTTAAAAGCGTTAAGGAAAACGAGTCATGTCATGTCCACATATTATAACAACAAGAGAGAGAGAGAGAGTGGTTATAAAGATACAACTTTTTATTATGGAAGCAAACTTTATTTTTACCGCCAATGAAAAATATACAAAGTTTTTTAAGATCAGAGTTCAAAACACGTTATTGCTTTTTATGTCATTTTGTACGTGAAGGATATGCCAGTTTTATTCGTCTTCTTGGGGATTCGTGGCTACGATTTTAACGAACAAGTTTGCTCTCTCAGAGCTTTTATATTTCATTTTCGTCCGTCGCAGAGAGAGTAGGGGGGGGGTGGTTTGGTGGGAACACACTGAAAAATATTGATAAAAACAGATACATTTGGACTCATACAACATGCCACATTTACATACCACATACTGTCGTGTAGGTAGGTATATGTGCCCATTATTATTATTTCTCTGCGAAGCAAAAGCTGAAAGCTCTCTCCGTTTCCACATAATATTATTATAATAAGTGCTTCAACAGGATTTTTTAGAAAGCATTACGATGAAAATGATAATTATTAAATAGACCATGCAAAATTATAATCGTATAGGTGCCTACATTTCATTCGCATGAAAAAAAGTTTCGTTTATATTTTTAAAATCTATAAATTTTGCGCTGGTCGTCCGTCATTTTTTTTCTTGCTGTCGTTCTGTTGGCCATTCAATCTGATGTAAGTTTAATGAATCAGCTAAGTGGACTGGCTGGCGCTTGTAAAATTATCTACTGATTTATAGATTTCGCTTTTCAGTTCAAAAATATAAAAAGCACATTCTAATATGATGCCTTCTGATACGAACTCATACATCATGGAAAATCCTTTTTTCTTTGTGCCACAGGACGGCTGATCGCTTCGACTCCTTTTTGGTAAGTTATGTGGTGGTGCGTTCATTATTGCTCGCGGAGCTAAGTAGAAAATGGTTAAAATGCTACGAGAATAAAAACACGATCAATAGTTGAACATTGACAAAACCGTTTTTTCTCTCTTTTCCTTCTTGTATAATGCATGTATATTCCACAAAAACTGGTTTTTGAACTTTTCGAGGAGTTTCCACACTATCGTTGTTCCAGCCAGTCCGACCACCACTGCCGTTGCCGCCACCACCACCACCAAACATTTTAGCAATGGCAGCAAAGTAGATAAGGTAAAATAGATTTTTTTTGTGAAAACCGAAGCAGACTTCATAGAAAATCATAGTAATAATAATAATAGTAATAATAATAATAATAATAATAATATGCAAACCTGCCTGCACGAGCACGAGGGAACGTGTACATATGAGCAACATAGGTACAGGCACTTACTGTTCTGGAGCAAAAAGTAAAAGAGAAAAACTCTCTCCAGCTTTCCATTTTACATTACTGGATTTCACTAGCAGCAGACGCCTTCGTTCGCTTGTAACGCAACACAATAGAATAATCATAATATACCAGTGCTTTTTATCGTGTCGAACAGCAGCAGCAGCAGCAGCAGTATAAGTAGTAGTTGCAGTAAAAGCTGTGATAGTGGTAGGTAGAAGAAGCTCGGAAAGAAGGAGTCCCGATTAAAAAGATACAATAAATAATATAATGAAAATTTTCCCCACCCTCTTCAGCATCTATCTACCTATCTGTCCATAATATTAAATTTTATCAGAGATCTTCGAAGATAGATAGAGGGAAAGTAGCTTGCTGTACACATCTCTCTCGTTTCTGAGGTGGGTTGTTATAGAAGCATGAATGTATGTAGGCAGGAAACCGGGAATACTGACAGAAGAAAGAAGACAACAACAATCCTATTAAGGAAGAAACACATCAATGTAAAATGCCTTGTTCGCCCGGTATTCATGTGGAAAGATCTACCTGAAAGCTCCAAAAAAATAAAATAAATAAGTAAATGGCACACGTGTACACGGCAAAATGCCGTATAGATTACTTTCGCTTTTTTTCTCATAGAATTTGTAATGATTTTTTTATTTTGAAAAAAATGATAAATCCAAATCGTAGCGAAAAGTTAAAAAAGACACGGGAAAAAAAGAATAACAAGCAAGTAATATGGAAGTATTGATGCTTACAGGAACACGGGAAAAATAAAGTTACTACAGAAAATACGCTCCCTCCCCGACTCTCTCTCTCTCTCTTTCTGTGTGTACTTACAACACAAAATCGTTTTTTCTTCTTTCTATAATAATATTGATACAGTTTTTAGAAGTGAATTTTAGGACAAAAAACACATGAATAAATATGGAAGAATTATTAAATCTATTTCGTGTCCCCTGCAGTGTCTGTAAGGAAACATCGACGGAAGCATCTAACTCGGCTGGAGTGGCAGTACCAATAGGATTGCTGGAATGAAGCTCACTGTGAGCTAAATGTGTATGATATAAGTGGAATTTGCTTTTTATTATTTCCATTATTATTACTATTGTTATTGTTGTATTTATCATGACTGTCTATATCATGAACTGCCACTGTCGTTTGATAGAATATTACAGCTTGACTTCTTTTTTCATCCATGTATGAAGTGTAATGCATACAGAGTTTTAAATAGAATTATCAATTTATATGTATGGAATTTAGGACTTTGTATGATTATTGGGAACTCAAAAGACGTTAGTACACCGAGCTTCTTTTTCTGGCTTTTTCCTCTTGTCTGAAGTGTTCAATTCTGTTTTATTGGTTAGTTAAACATCACTCTAATATTATTGTTGATTACGATGATAACGCTTTCACTAAATGCTACAGAACATAGAAAGACAAGCACAAAAATATTCTTTTGCGTTGTCTATGTAATTTATGAGTGTTCTTGTATAGTGGGTCGATAAATCCGACAGATGAAAGTTGATTTTTTTGTGTCTACGAGCCTGACGAGTCATTTGGTAACAACAACTCACCAGCAATTTCAAATCCAATTATAAATCATTTCCTTTTAATTCGTTAGCACAGCACCGTAGTTGAACCGGCAGTACTTTTAATCTCAAAACATTGGAAAGTTCTATAATGTCATTTTTACTCCGAAGTCGACACGTGTTTACTGGATGCGAATGTAGATGTGACGAATTTAACGAACCAGTGTTATTGAGGAAACTAGATTAGTGTAAGCGAAGCGACAGTGTACTTTGCTCCACACTTTTTTCTCATGAATTAGCTGTGTTTTGATCTAGCTACTTATGAACTTTCGTAAGCATAGCTAGAAAGTTATTGAGATTGAAATCATGTCTGTCTGTCTGTCGGTCTGTTAACAATATAACTTTTGTTCTACTTGACATAATCGAACCAAATTTGGTACACGGGTACCTTAGGTCAACATCTCTCTTGATATTGAATTTCAACCCCAGATGTCACTTCTGACCAGATATATGGGGGTCACCAATTCACATGCATTTACAATTGCACTTGTACAGTAGCGACAACATTACTTATGAAAGTTACATATCTGAGTGTTACACTCATCTCGTTGAAACTGGTTTTCATTCCTTTAAAAGTGCGACTTTGGAATGAGAGTCAGTGTATTCTAGATATTTTCGGTATCACTAATTTACCACATTAGCGAGAATCACAAAATTTCGAGTCGAAATTTTAACACTACCCTGACTTGTTCCCCGTCAGAATCCCGTTTCCCATTCGCATTGATAATGTAGCAAAGCAAACCTAAATTCTCGTAAATTGTATCGAAATCATTCATCATAATAATTCAAAGAGACTTCTTTCCCCTTTACCAACTAGTACGCTAACATTGTAAATAATCAACTTTGTTTTTGAAGCAAGAAACACAGCGCCATGTACATATCAGTCAAACTTCATTTCTTACTTCTCTCTGTAGTAACACCTCCACATCAATTCTAAAATAAATTAATGTTCTACAAGAATTGATCGCGAGTAGGAAAATGCAAGGGAAACGCTTTCTCTTCGTTTAAAACTCAAAGCACGACGTTATCATTGCGTATATGTTTTCAAGACAACGCTAAGTTTTTTCTCTCGCTTTTCTACGCTCACTTCGCATTCCACCCCATCTATTTCCACTACTTTTCCTTCCTTTCTGTCAGCTTACTTATTATTATTTTTATTACGCTCTAAAATCTAAAAACCATATCGATACTTTTTTGTAATGAACGAATGCATGCATAATATTATGGGGTGTCTCCTCTAAAATATCCTAGTTTTAATGCAAGACTTTACTGCGACTTTATTGTCATCATCATCATCACCACCAGCAACAACAGAAGCACAACCACCACCACAATAACAAAACCTCCAAAGTGTACGAAAATGGGAAATGTCTAAAAGTACGTACAAGAAGCATCGTCCATGTATTGATTTATGCATGTAAACAATGCATACCTACCTAGTTTGGCGAGTTAAAATGTAATATGCATAAAGCTGAAACAACGACAACGACACATCTTGACTTGATAGTTCCAGGAAACAGGGAGAGTGAGTACAAGTTCATTCTGATTAGATGGTGTGGCGTTGGCGTTCAACTTGGTAGCAGGAGAGTGTGAGAAGACCGTGATGATGACGATGATGATGATGGCATACGTTATGTATTGGTGTAGGAGGTAAAACAGGGAAAGTGGTAGTTTTTGAACATATTGTAATGTATGTTTTGGCTTAAATGTTTTTATAATCCCCTACAAACAGCCTCTTCCTTCCAATGTGCATATGCCTTGCCCCAGCAACATTGTCTGCTGTAATCATCACGAGTTTAATGAAAACGAAAGCAAGGCGCTTTACATTATCAAATCCTTGTGCAAAGCTATCCTTTTTCCTATTGTGTATCAATATTGCGCACGTACAAATCAAATTTAAGCGTCTCTAGCTGTATGGTTCACCACAACAGTGTAAAATATAAATTTCATTAAAAAAAAGTGCATAATACGAGTTCTCTATTCTACACAATATATTTTATAGATTTACTATGTTCGCCATCAGAGTAGAAGAGGAGAGGGAAGAAAAGTTAATAGCGCTTTTTTTGAATTTGTCAGTATTTTATGTCCCTAGTTGGCTGGTTGACTGAAGGCTTCTCTGCACACAGCAAAATGATGGTAGAGAGGAAACAAGCGCATTATATAAATTTGTAGTTGGCAAGGTCTACGGGGTGTACATACTGCAGTAGAAACCTTTCCGTGAGAATGATAACAATAAAAAGAATGAAAACTATAAAGAAAACAAAATAATTTAGTAATTCATAAAAGTAGGTATTCAAAATTGGTTTTGTGAGTGTCTGTGTGCTTGCTCTCTCGTGCTCCCTCCTCACACACAAAACATACACACACTAGAATAAGCTTCCTGTAATAATATGCCGTTTGCCGGCAACCTGGCTACTTTAAAATTCATTTAATGTGCTACTTCTCTTGTAATCGGGCACGATCACCTAAATATTCCGTTTTTTTCTGTAAACAGGAGGAAAACCGATTTCAACCAAATCTACTGCTAATAATGTAACAAGCAGCGACGGTCGGGGAAGTAGCAGCAGTGGTAGTAACAGCGATATACAGAAAATGAGAGAAGTCGAGACAAAATAGTAACTCCCTTGTTTTCCCTCCACCTCCACTTCCTCCTCTGGTTGTTATATTGCTGTTGCAACTTCTACTACTACGAATCAAACTTTAGCTTTAACTCTACTTGGGGTTGCCGTTGCGTTGTCGCTTGAAGAGACAACACAACGCAATATCGAAACTTACCACAACTACTGCCGTTTTAGAGTTACTCATACTCCTCCTCGTACTACTTCTATTATTATTACTATGGAAGTTATTATGAAGTAGTAATAGGAAGCAATATTATTATTATACTGGTGACGGTTTATAGTTTATAGTAGAGATGGTCGTAAAAGAAGGAAAAAGCAAGCACACTTTGTGTGTGTGTGTGTGTGTGTTTGTAGGACGTTTTGCTGTTGTTGTGACTGTGTGTCTATAATATAATGAGGAGGAGGTTGTATGTGCGGTGACTGGCTCATTTGTTTTGCCGTGATGATGCCCTGCCCATGTTATGTTTTGTTGGTTAAAAAGCCACCCGAAATTATTCATACAAAAAGAGCTTATAATAATGTGTAATATTGTAACGGTGACGAGAATAGTCTTGATGATGATAATGATGATGAAAAACGGATAGAATTTTTTTTGTTACAAAATCAAACATACACACGCCCGTTCAGGAAAATGGAGTAAAGAGTAAATTCAAGGAAAAGAGAAAGAAGGAGCGGGACACACACATAACGAGAGGGAGAGAGAGAGAGAGAGAGAAGCGATCGTTTTTACTCTAAAGTTGTTCTATTATCATTGTATAAACATTTAATGCAAAGGTATATTGTTACAATGTTTATTATGCGCACTATCACCGCACCGCCGTTACAGTGTTCTAATGGCTACATGCTACAAGCCGCCTCTCTCTCTCTCTCTCTCTGTTGCTGCTTTCCTTGTTCCAAGAATCAAATGGATGCATGCACGCTTGCTTTTTTCCTCGTCTAGATTCTCAAGTCCACATGCACACAACATCACTATACTATACATACATACAGACAGGAGGTTTAAACAATGAAAATTATGTGTGCAAACAGACATCATCAGAGAAACTGAAAAGATTATAATATACTATCTCCATCATCGTTATTATTATTCTGACTATAACATTATTACAGCTCATTTATATAGAGCATCGTCTCTACCTATTAGTACATGCCTATAAGCAGCAGGAGAGTGTTTAATATTCTGTTTTTTTTTCTACTGGCTTTACAATTTAGCACGATATCATCACATCAACATCGTCGTCGTTGTTCTCCTTGTATTGTTTGTAACTGTAGGATATTATGTTGTAAATGGAGTAGTAGTGCATTAAAGAGGCTTGCTCAAACTCGCACCCACAATATAGTATTAACATGTATACATAAAGTCTACCTACACACGTATATATTTTCTGTGCACATTAAAATTACCAATTTATCGTAGACTCATTAAATTTCCTTCCAAAAAATCCATCTGGGTGGGTGTATAATAATCTGACTTTTTATTGATTATTTGCAACAAAGTAATTATGGCCTGGTGTGCCTTTCGTTCGTGCTAAACTATATATGTATACCGTTTTATAGGCATACATTCATTAATGTTATTATTATTATTATTATTATTATTTATTATTATCAGGAATCATTTTATGAGTGAAATGGACGTATTTATGTACTCTTATTATAGATACCCAACTGTTATAAAATATAATTACAGATGCCGTTGTCTTTCACCTTCACTATTATTATTAACATCCCGATTTTCCTTGTTCTTTCCATTTATAATACTACAGTAACCTTCTAACAGAAGGGCTGTCATAATATCATAATGAAAAAGGAAAGTTTTTTACTAGAGAGAAAATAAACAGGATATTGGTTTTGTAAAAACACATTATACACTTGATGTCTTTTGAAGTAAAAATGATGGCAAAATTCTGGTCTGCCATCAATTTTACAAAGCTTTAGTGTACAAAGTAAAAGTTTTAAGCGTGTGTAGAACGCCAGGAATTTGAGGAAGCTATCAAACATACCATGCTCATAGTTTCTCACCATGTCGTTATCTAAATTTGGACATATTTTATCATTTCACCAGCCTTTCATTACTCGTTTTAATTTGTCCTAGAAAAAACCGGATACCATTCATTCTGATCTCGCATGTAAACCAATTTTAGAATTTTCTTCTTCCGGCCGGTGGTATGTGGTAGTTGTCTGTCGGTGTACGTACGCACGCATCCATTCATGAAAAGCCATTACACGCTCTTGCACCGCTTACTGTGTGCTCCTGCTCCCTACGTAGTTCTACAAAAAGGAAGAATTAAACGAAGAGATGTTTTGCAGTTGTTGGAGTACCTAGTTTGTAGGTAGACCAGTAAGCTGTTTTTTTTAGCGAGGCTCTCTTCTTCCCTCGACCTTCCCTGCCTACCTGTATACAACTGGCTTTTGTAAAAACAACAGTGAAAGGGGAAAACGTGGAGTTGTATTTTTCTGCCTCCAAAATATTCCCAACTACCTGCTTATATACGCACCTACTACTAGAGTTCTTGCACGTTTTCCTACATTTTCCTTTCCTCTCACTCCCGTTTTGCCAGTCAGGCGGTCATGCAATCCCTGTGAAGTTTGTTGCACCACCAGTACCACTCGAGGAGACAAGAGAGATCGTTGAAAAACGTAAGTGTTGTGTATTATGTCTCAAGTGGTGCGAAAGCACACTTTTTAAGCAACTTGTATAATAGCATCAACCAAAGTGTGGCACTGCCCTGGCACATTTACCATATATCACCCCATCCCAATTCAGAACATATTGACGGAAACATTTTATACTGACTGTGTAGTAGCATCACTTTTATGACAGTCTCCTTGTATTGATAATCATATTTTTCGTAGAATTTAATAATAACGATGATAATAATAATGCCAAAGTGATGAACACTTTAAAATTATCCTCGTTTTCCTCGTCGTTTAGAGATGTTTACATGACATGGATGTACACCATGTTAGCCATATTTTGACCAAAATTCAAAAATAAATTTCCTTTATAGGTATACCACATGTCACTAGTGGAAGTAAAATAGACAAGGGAAGCTTTTGTTTTAGGAACAGGCGAACAATGACAATGTTGCCTGTCATGCATAATAATGTCAACTGATGCAACAACAAGGAAAATGCGTAGGTATATAATATGTTGGCGAGATACTAGCACCACCAGCACTTATTTGCATAATGCGTACCTACAATCACATACCTCGTGTACAAAGTAATGTCCCAATTTTTCCGTCTTTAAAAAGCTGTTGTTTAGTTTACAGCTTAAGCAAAGGTTTGTTGGTTGTAGTGAAGAGCACTTTGGACAAGAGGTCCTAGCTTAGAGAGAGAGAGAGAGACGTGAATTCTCATAACTTTATGGAGAAGTAGCCACTTACAACAGCATAACATGGAGAAAGGCTAGTGGGCTTAAGCCGTTGTAAGAATTTACAGGAGAGCGAGAAAAATTGTGATGCGGACTAGTGAAAATGTCATGTTCTAAGAAACTGATTTAATTCCATTATCATACCATTTTATCCTATGAAAAAGTAGAAAGGTGGTTTGCAAGCATACACACACACTCTCTCAAGCAAAATATCACCTTTTTTATAGGGACGTTTTTTATACTTTTTTGTATTGCCGTGTTTATACTGCTTGTTTGACGTGCTGCAGGTACGTACACAAAGAGGGATTCGTTAGGGAAACACGTAAAAAAGTGGAAAATCAAATGAGGTGACTCACCCGTTTTCGTCCAACCCATACTTTTCCAAGAATGCAAAAATGTGGAACTAAACCCATTATTCATTCATAAAGTAGAAAAGTTGTGGAAAAAGGGGTAATACGATAATAATATTAATAATAATAGTATTACGTGGCTGCCATATATATTTTGGTATGAAAGATGAAAAAATGTGCCTACAACCAGTGCATATACGGGTAAGTGAAGGCTCGGCTCTCTCTCTCTCTCTCTCTTTCTCTGTTATTCACTATTATGTACATTTTTATTATAATAATATTGTTTTTTATTTCATAACAGAAGAAAGACGTCAAGTCAATAATAATAAAATAACATAAACTGGCCTAAATTTTTCCGCAAAATCCTAAAAAATCTAGGAATGAGTAAAAATATTGCGGAAAAAAAATTGGACGCAGAGGTTCACAGTAGAAAAGGGGAAGAGCATATAAAAACGGGATAAGGGGGAGAGAAACCTCAAAAAACAAGGCTGTTTATCAGAGAAACGAGTCGGTAATGCAAAAAAGTAGTGGTATTCTACGCCTTCCTAATAATATTACACTTATTTTCATGTGCATACAATATAATATTACCCTTCAGAAAAAAAAACACTCAGGTAGTTTTGTGTGAAAAATATCTTTTGTTTGCAAGTCCGTGTGTTTTGTTGCAAGAAACAGCAAACTGAAAGAAAATCATAAAACCGTACAAAACTTTATCTTTTTTTTACCATTTTATCATCGTTACGCTGATAGTCGGAGCTTATTGTGCGATTTCAACATAATCGAATTTCATTCGTGAAGAAAAATATGTCTTTTCTCCTATAACGTTTCTGCTTCAAGGTACATTTTTAGCGTAGATTTGAAGGAAAAATCCTTTTAAATGCAAAATATCATAAAAAAATAAACAAATATATTTATGTCATGTTATTAAGTTTATATAAATTATGGTAAGGCATGAATATTTTGTGGCATTTTACTCTGCATACCTAATGGGGTCGAGCGAGTCGCGATCGGCGTCACTTACTTGAGACAAAGAAGAAAACGTGAGGTATCCTAAGTGAATGCTGTGTTTTTGCTTCTGCTTTTCTCCCTCAACTCGACTCATCTAAATTCACAACAACTTTTAGTTGTTGGTTTTCCCATCAAGTAGCAAGTAAAAGCAAAATAATAATAATAACAAGAAAAATAAGTATATGTATACCGTGTGTACCTGATCTAGCGGATAAATATGTAATGTAAAGAAATCGCAGAGACAGTGTGATTTGTACATGTGAAAGTGCATCAGAAAGTGTATGTGTGGGAGCGAGAGAGAATGAAAGAAAGAGAATGTATTGAGGAGGGAAATTCACAATTGGATTGGAGAGTCGATGTGAAATCAGTCAATAATAATGAGAACATGAAGAAAAAAACTGAGAGGCGGAGATTGTTCATCAGAAGGGAATTCAAGTTGAGTCGAAGGGGGAAAATCGATAAGGAAGATATTTTGATATGGACTGGACTTGGTGGCGGTGATGGATGTAAGAAAACCTACGACCAGGGAGAACAATGGCAAGAAATGGAAATTTGTTAAAAGTGATATTTCACCGAAATAAGAGCATTTTAGGAGTATTTTTACCTAGTGCCTAGTAAATAGTTTTGACACACAAGTACTTCCAATTTTATTTTGTTTTTAAAACTTACGCACCTCAGATTTATATACATTATATTGTCATCAAAAAATGCTTTATTTCTGTAATTTCTGTAAAGACATCCACATCACTAATTAATAATGTTTTCGGAGTAAAAAAATAGTTAAAAAAAATTAAAATTACTTTTTTATTACATACAAAGTGTCCCTAGATTAATCCACTTCATCGTTCATCGTTAATTTGTCAGTGTTCTTCCCTGTCGCCGATTTTCATACCACCCCATTGATGGTGCTGTTGCTGCTTCTTTTCTCTCTCTCTCTCTCTAACACCGTCGCGACCGCTTCTATAACCCTAAGTAATATAAAGAAGAAAAAAGAGTTTTGAAAGAGAGAGAGAGCAAGTGAAACGGACAGAATTTTCTGGTGCTATTGCCGCCACCATGGCAAACTCTTCACTCACTCTCTAACTCACTCAACTTGTTCTCTCTCTCTCTCTCTCTAGCTTTATTCCAAAGCTTTACCACAACTACTCAAAATCCTCGAAAACCTTTTTGCTTTCGCTTGATCGTCGTCGTCGTCGACGACGTCGTCCCCCTCCTTTATAAATGGTAGATGTTCAATGAATCTCTGTATGTGTGCATGTGCTTATGTGGGTGGCTCCTATAAAAGCCAGTCAAGGCACATAAGAAATCTACAAAGTATTTTCTTTCTTACTATTTTTCCACAAATATATTTTCAAGCTTTTTTCTCAACTCTGAAAAACTCTCAGTCATTCTGTCGGTCTGACTGATTGTAGGCAGTAGACAGAGAGAGAGAGAGAGAGAGACTCGCAATAACACGACACGAGAGAGAGAGAGAGAAATAAACCAGAGACACATTGTGTTTGTTGCTGACTTACTTAACTAACCAGCGGCAATGAAAAGAGGCTGAACAAAGTACACGCTTTTACACACATACACATACACACCTTTTAGGTACATGAACAAACACGACGTTACTTCACCAAAAATAAAGCATACACAAAGTTGCTTACTTTCTCTCACACGGCTATTTGCTACGACAACCACCACCACACTGGCATCACCGCAACCATATTAAAAGTTGATTTGATACCCAAGCCATGTAGCAATCATCATCAACATCACCGTCTATATCCTTTTCTCCCTCTCTATCTTTAACTCTCTTTTCGCTTCACTTCAAACGGTGATGATGATGGTGTAATGTTATGACAATCCTAAGAAGTTATCAAGGTTTTTAATACCTCATCGTTTCTCCGAAAAAAGATATAAAGATGGGAGCATATTACGATTACTGTGAGCATTTATCACTCGATGAACTCGTCGTCTATATCTGCCGTTTTATTATCTTACACGAGGATAACAGTGCCACTTGGCACTGTGACTCATTCAACTGCCCCACAATAATCGGCAACACATCTCTGCGTATATTTATTTGTCTGTTTATTTTGCATTTGTGTTGCTCTCTTTAAGATGGCTTTAAGTTTGTTTGCACTAGAACAACTGTATGTTTTAGTTTTAATATTGAAAGTAATTATTAGTTTTTGACGGAGATCATCCGTATTTTATGAGACCGTCGCAGTAGTCGCAAAAATGACTTCTGCTTATGGCAATTTCACAAAAGACTAAAGTATTTTGAGTAAACTCGTAAAATTGTCAGCCTGAGCTTAGTATTTACTTAGATCTGGAAATGCGTTCATTACATGATAGACAAAAAATATCACGTAGTTTAATCTTGGTCTCATATTTTTATTAATTGAGATGTACGAAGATGACGAGGCTCTCCTGGTACACATGTGTATTTATACCTACCCGTTAAGTCGGTATTGGGTATAGACATAACAACAGCAAGCCACACGGTCCATAGCCAGCTCCCTTGAGCAGCAGACAACATACGTCAGTGAATTATTTCCGATCATTCAACATAAAAACCTTCCGCTAAGTACATTATTATTATTATTATTATTAAAGGACACACAAAAACGTAGATATACAAAGAAAAGTGAAAATTATAACCCTAGTCAAAGTTTCATCCAGACTTTATATTTATACCAGGGACTTGTTGGGAGATTACTTTAAGTAAAAAAATATTGTAGTTTCCACGTATTTATCATTATAATTATTATTCCTTGTATATATTGGACTAGAAAATAAGGTAAGGTACGTTGTTGGACTTGTCCCTTATCTATCTATCTATACCCGTGAAAGACTGATGGGCCACTCTTTCTTTCTCTCTCTCTCTCTTTGTCTCATTTCATCTACAATTTTTCCAACAACTTCTATTCCTTATTTTTCTTCTTTTTCTCTACTTTTCCAACCTCGTCAGCCAAAAACTCGACTCTACTGAAATAATAATAATATTACTTGGACATACATCATCTTTTCCTTCTCTCTCTCTCACTTTCTCTCTACTTCTGCTCTTATTCCTTCTTCCCTTCATGAAGAGGCTTGCAGGCTTGGCCAGGCAAAAGAAAAAGTAAAAGTGATGTGAAATACTGTCAAGTCTTCCCTTCTTTCTATCTCCCTCGCCCCCCTCTCTGATCCAAATAGTCTTGTAGCTCATACTTTTGGTTATACTTCATATACCAAAGAAATGATGTATAGTCTAAGAGAATGAGGAAAAGAGAGATGCATATTATGAGTATACAACCAATATATTATTGCTTATTATGAATGAGTAGGTGTCCTTCCTTGCTGTGACGCTACTGCTGTGGCTGCTACTTCTCTTACTTTACTGCAGAGAGATGCTCTCTTTTTTTTCTGGAGAGAAGTATTTCGTCTTCGTAAATGAGTTTGTGTGGACCACGGGTTTTCTTTCTTTCATATTTCTATATTGACACTCTTTCCATTGCTTACTAAATACTTTCGCTTATTTCCGAAGCAACCGTAATAACAACGTGGGGATTACGAGGACGCCGACGATGGATCTAATATCCTTTATATGAACGTCTCTATATAAAAAATATGTATATACCCGTAAATAAATTTCCGCATCCACATGATACGAAACCAGAAGAAATCTATTCATCCGTATGGACTTGATACACTTCCTATATTGCTATACTTGCAAAGTATACTCTCCCATGAAATATCCACATACGAAGTGGAAAAAATAAGCGTCAGCAGCAGACACACTACAAAAATGTAGCAATAATAATAACTCGAAAAAATAGATATTTACGTGTGTCCGTCTCCTGTATTGTGTGTGTGTGTTGATGATGAGTAAATACCATATACGTAGATTTTTACAGAAAGAAAGAAAAAGTAGAGAACAGTTCCAACTTCTAATTCAAGCTTAGTTAGTTTTTTTCGTGATGGCATAGAAGTAGCGTCAACATCAGGAGGGCACAAGGAGCAAAACTTTGCAGGGAATATTGATAAAAGTAATAATAATAGTAATAAGGAGAAATACAGCAAGGGAGAAAAAAAATTCTCAGTCAGTCACACTTGAATCAATTCTCTTAGAGTAGTCTTGTTTGTTACTACGACGACGACGACGCCGATGTGCGGATGGACAGAGTGGGAAGGACAGAAAGAAAGTAGAAAAATGACACCAGGCCCGCGAGAATAATTTTTGACGTTTGATCATACTTGAGATCATATTTTGTATATTGTACAGATATGCACATGGTTTCTTCTATTGTCTTTAAGCTATATAATATGTAGCAGTTAGAGGGGCAACAGGAACGGTTATAGTCAGTTACACATTTCTCATGTCCTTGTCTTGATAATTTTGTTCTTTTTTCGAGTATCCTCTTTGAATTCCCATCTCCAAGCCTCGTATACACTAATATCGAATAAAAATACAGCCTGTTACATGAAAAAGAAATAAGGATCAAGAACCTGTCAAAGAACATATAAGCGTAAACTTCCATGCAGCCTTTTCTAACTAATGACCAGTTAAAGAAAATGGATCAGAGGGGATTTTATTTATTATAATGTATTTATAAACTAACATTCTTTTGTATTTTTATGTTTGTAATACTTATTATTTCGGTTACGGATTATAGGGAAAGGATTTTCGATGATAAATAAAATTTGGCCATATTAGGCTTGTACGGAAAATGTGGGGAAAATGCTCAGAGATTATTTTCCTCGTCTGACATTTCAACATATTTCTAGTTTAGGGAAAACGATGAAAATAATTTTCACTGAATCGTATCGTGTGAATTTAACCCCTTCCTTAGGGCAGCCACGTGTGTATGTAGCACACACGGTTTGGTTTCAACATTAGTAAACGAGACACAAGGAAAAATTTAATCAACTCGTATTAGTTTTCAAATAATTAACGCAACAGAGACAGGGGTTCGGGTGGATTGTCAGCAAAATAATATATAAATGCCGCTGATATTGTCGCGACTGTTGTAAAAAGGATAATACACAGAGCATACAGTCGTCCGCTCCACTTTTTGGGTAATCTGAGGCGAGAGACGATGGGAAACTGTCTTTTTGTGTTACCAGTAAGCAGATCTTTCCTCACGGTAACAAAAACAACGTCGATGTGATGTGAGGTGAAGGAACGTCAGCAAATGTGTAAATACACATCCTAACAATCTCAACAAGCTACCCATAATCTCGATTCCATAGTTTTAACGTACACGTCTAGTTTTTGGGAACAAAAGTGATTATTTTTTTTCGAGTAAGTTGAATCCGTCATGGGTAAATCAAATAAAAGAACAATGAAACCATATAAACTCCTAAGTGTATACTGCATATAGACACATCGCCCCAGATATTCTACATCTTTCAAAACCCAAAACTATATGTCAGACATGTCCAATTAGTAGGTTAGGTACACACTTTCTGTCAGAATGATGTCAAAAATTCGGCAGAATCAAAAATTTGTGTGAATATTGGCTACCTTACATTTACATCATAACTTGTAGTTTGCAGAAGAACCTTTTCCATATTATATTTTCCCTGAAATTAAAACGACAAACACAGTCCCAATCTCCCATAACTTTTCAATTCAGTCGAAAATACACGTACGCAGATGCAGAGCAATTTATAAAAATTTCATATTGTTTTCGTCCGCTGTTTTTTTTTGCTGGCATGATATCGTGTTTGCCAATGTAAACTGGAGTTGCTACCTTTCACGTGTAAGATACAGCGTTAGTTTTCATTTTGTAAGAATTGCATAATGTTATCCCCTATTTTTCTTAGATTTAACTATTTACAGTTTTTTGTCTCCCCATCCTCAAACAATTAAGTTACCACGAATCGAATGTCACAAAAGGGTAAATTTCCATTGCTCAAACGAAAGAAGAAACCCGTCAGATCAAATAAAAGAGGGAATAAAGATTGGAGACATCCACCTCGCGGTATAAATGTTTTTGACAGTATACCTATACATAACCCTCTCCTGTCCCGTACAAACACACGTACTCTTGTTCCAGTGAGGTTTTAAGGGTCATCAAAACTTAATACTGAAATGCGTCCCTCTTTGCCCAGATTTAATAATTTACCTGAACTGGTTTTCTAGTCTTAATGTAACTGAGCTTTTTACGGTGAAATAAATATATCTTCTCGTGTTGCACTGGCTCCAACTGCTGCTCAGGCTGCCCCTCTCCCTCCGCTTACTCTTGTCCTACACAACAACTGGTTTAATAGTGTTTGACCTTTCATGTTGGCTTCTTCCATCGATTTGTCATACATCATTAAATCCCGCTTTCCCGGAATAAAAATGTAACCTCTTGTATCCTCATGTCATCATGTGTGTGCTAGTTGAAGACCAGCGTTACCGAAGGAATAACCAGGTAAAATAATAAGCAGCCTGATTTTCGAAGCATGTGAGCATGTAATGAGAAATTTAGGTAGGTGATGAATGTTTATTGCTCTCGTTCTTGTTTGTATCATGAAGTATGTATATGTAATGTACACATGCACACAGTGTGTCTGTCTGTGTGATACTTGTTTGTATTGTATAATAAGTACGTAATAATTTGACTGCATAACTCAACTATGTACTGGGAAGTAAGAATATAGAAGACTGCAACCTTAATCGCCGCGATATCGTATATCCGTGGCGTGTGCTAAGAAAGGTCCTCCTACCACACAACAAGTTGTGCAAGCTACACACAACACACATTGTCTCCCGTCACAATCGGTATCAGTCACAGGAATAAACAAGAAAATAAAAGTTTTAATTTGAAGTGTCAAAAAGAGAAAAAATATGAACTTGGGACAGTATTAGATCGAGTTTTCTTCTCGGTGTTGTTTTTGTTGAGAAAAAGTATTAAAAAAATGCGAGTGAAAACATCGCCAATAATTTTGTTTTACGCAGAATTTTTTATACTTTGTTTTGTATTTTGTCAGCATATGTCAATTCCTATTGTGCGATACAGTTAAAAGTTAATGAATCGGTGTGTAGCAAAGGCACAGTTTCTATATGAGATGTTAATACTACATACATGTATGTAGATGGATATGCTGCGATAAAAAAATCATTTCGTCTTTTGTATTCAGTTGCGTTGTTAACGGCATGAAATGAAACCTGGGGCCACCAATGGTTCATTATTAAGTGACGAAGTCACTTATTAACTTCACGTTGTCTGTCCGTCCATCTATACAGACGATAACTCAAAGACGGTTTCGAGGTTTGAAATTCTGATTTCGCCAATCGATTCATCATCCTTTTGCTCCCTGGGAATGATTTTGAGGTTATCAGGTCAAAGGTCACGTAGGTGTATCTCTGGTATTTGTGGAGCGATTTTCACTAAATTTTGTATTTGTGTGTTGGATAAAGGGAAGGTTTTAGAGGGCTTGTTGAACACAAATCAAGTTACTACTTCGTCACTTTGCTACTATTACTTTGTAGTTTTATTAGCATTTCAAATTCAAAGTGCAAACATCCACCAATAATGCATTGGAAATGTGCTCTGCTCACAAAGTTTTCGGTGAGCCATATAGCCACTGCTGCTGGTACTATTGTTACATCAGCGTCGGTCTCGCCTATACAATAATCTACACTAAAATCAGAGTTGCTTTTAACAAATGATTTTTTAGGGCAACTTCATAATAAAGATAAAAATATCAAGTTTCGTTAGTATAAAAACCCGCATAAATTAAAAACAAGTACTCCATTAAAAGCCTGCCTTTATAGCAACTTGACAGCACGTACTACGATGAGAACTGATACTTTAATTTTTGCTAAAAATGGACATGCCTATCAGCCTATCTTCAGAGAAAAACATTCCACTGCCGGCAACCATACAACGTGGAATATGAATATATATATGTTGAATGCCAAGGAAAAGTCAAGTCAACGCATGTCAATAAATGCTATACACTGAAAAATCAAAGCGATGATGAAAAAATACATAATAATATCATAACAATATGTACGTCGTGTTCGTACAATGTGTGTTCCAAAAAAACTTATGAAAAGGTTCACTCACTCGAAGAAACCATTAGCCCGCAAAGTTACTTTTTTCGTATCATCATCGTCCTCATCATATCCTATACCTCTTCAAGAGAAGGAGGGGGGGGGGGTAAAAAAAAGTAGAAAAAGCCAAGAAAACGGGGAAAAAGAAAGTATTAGCTCTGCTACTGCTGCTGCAGGAGAGCCCAAACAGCAAATATCTGAAGGTTTATTAAAATGGCCCTTTTCCAAAAGTCCTAGTAAAATCAGACAAAAGAGGAAAAGGGGAAGAAAAAAATGTTTTTTACTACAAGGATAACTACCGCTACTATTACTTTCAATGAGGGCTTTCCACCAGTACAAAGTACAACTGCACAACTTACTTTTCTACATTTTACGTAGGAAAAGAGAGTGTAGGTATGTCCATGCAAGTGTGTGCATGTGTGTGCGGTTAAATAGTTTTACTCGTTCCCACATAATATGTATGCATAGGCATTTATGCACAAGAAGAGACGCCAATAAAAAACGAAGCAGCTCTGCTGCTACTACTACTACTGCTGCTACAACTTGTAAGAAATGGGTTTCGTATCAAAGGTTCAATCGCAATCTAGTATATAATGAAGGTAAAATCTACCTCTACAACTAGCACGCTCATAAAGAAATGCACTGAATGTGTGTGTGTGTGTACGTACAATATTATATAATACATATTTTCTTCTTATTCTCTTTTCCCTTTAGCTTCTCGGCTTCTTAAACCGAGAAAGTTACAAGAAAGGACGGTGGTATCATTAGATTGACGAAGAAAAAGCTAAAGTAGAAGTAGTCGTGGTGGTAGTGCTGAAGTAGGTTCTTCCAGCATAATAACTGCTTCGACGACTTTTACTTTTTTGCTTGCTACAAAACTGCTATACCTTCTTCTTCTTCTTCTTCTTCTCTCTCTCTCTCTCTCTCTTTGGGCAATCTTCGAATTGAGGACTTTTTTGTTATTTATATAAAATGTAATAGAAAATATGTGCATTTTTGGTAACTTTTTTTAGTTTTGCTTCGCCTTGTTCTTCTGATACACCCAAGTACAAAAAATATCACTCGTTTCTTTTTTTCTATTGCTATACTTGGTCTATGCTGGAGTAAGTATGATGATGGTAGTGGTGGTGGTGGCGGCAGAGTATGTGTGTGTAGTGAATGAGCCATGTGAGCTACTTAGATTTTTTCTCTTGTAGTAGTATTTATTCCCTCCATGTGGATGGCTGTTGTTGACGACGACGACGACGACGACTACAACGACGGGGACGACGACTACGACGACGATGGAGAGAAAAAAAGTAGCCAACCAAACTATTGCTCATTTCAACTTTTTTTGCTCTTCCTTCACTTTACTTTCTAACTTTAACTTTCCAACTTGTCGTCATCTCCTTCTGTCTTGAAATATAGAAGCTGACTGCACAGAAAAATTGTAGCTTCTAATTTATACAACGTGCATGCATACACACATCCACTACTACTTACACATACCATCCCTATCTATACAGGCTTAAATACAAGCAATCCAAAAAAGAGAATCCAGATTGGAGCTGTTTTTTTTAGTAAAAAAGAGAGAAAACCCACACATATATACACACAGCTTATATGCCTTCATCTAAACAGCACAGAAAGAGGAAAAAGAAACAAAAAAAGACACAAGAGAATGAGCGAGAGAGAAAAGGAGCAATGAGAGATTGATATTTAGCGAAAAGAACACCCGAAAAAAACTATCCACAGACATTCATTATACCTGGGTATATAGCAAATTAGATGTTCTTCTCTTCAAGATACCTACCAACATATAGTACAAGATGTCGTTAGTATGTACATACCTATTGTATTGACTTCCTCAGAAAAAAACACACTTTCATACGAAATACCTCATTCTTTCATTCGCCTCTTTTGCCCCTTGATAAGTGTGTAATTCTGCAAATGAGTATATGGGTTTTTTGTGCTTAGTGCTGTGTAACTATACTCGGAATACTCGTGATGAAGGTGTATGTGCATCTGATAAAAGAGACGAAAACAATATAGCCCTTAGCCCTCTCTACACCACTAGCAACAAACTTACAACAGCATAGATGTTTCATTATTTATAGATATACAAAGTTGAATGCTGTCTAAATGGGATTGTGTAAGTAAGTTGCATACACACACGACACACATACACATGGTGCCTCTTTTAATAGAGCTTCGTTTTGTGTATACCAATAGTATGTTCCTGTACGACATCCTTGATGACCTATAATATGAACGTTACCTTCTGAGAAAATGCATGGATAGAGAGTACATGCATTATATACATGCTTACTACGCTGGACGCTGACTCACTTGTGTCTATATGCCCGTGAAAGCAGCGAAAAAGAAAAAAAACCGTCAGATTGTGCATTCCGTATCGTTCATTGACAATGAGATGAAAGTGATACCTAATGTATATACAAAACGGGGAGGGAGGTTGCGAAGCAGTTGTATAGGCTGTACACAGGAAACAGTATCTCCTGACGTAGACATATATTTTATAGGAAAGACAAGGGGAAAAACCTCGACTTTTCCTTGTCTCTCAATCCATCTCTTTCTTCTCCTTCTTTACTTTTCAACACTGCTCTTCTCCTGCTGCATGCATACTGCATCTTTTTACCTTTACGAGGAGAAAGACCGACAAAATAAAAATCATGATGAAAAAGAGCCGAAAGTGAGAGAGAGGGAGTTTGTATGTGTATGTGTGCTTTTTTTCCTAAATACTATCATACATCACTCACTCAAGTCAGTCAGTTTTCTAGCACATTCATATCTACAGACAGGTATAGGTATACAGAATGTTGCACACTTACGAGAGAGGTGAGAGGAAAGTAGACTCCTTAAACGTAAAACTTGCAATCTCTACACAAAGTGAAATGCTCAATTTTCTCTATACAAGAAGCCAAATTTGAGGTAGAATGAGTAAGTACTGAGAGGAGCGTGTGGAGGAGAGGGAGGCAAAAA